>CM076579.1:849691829-849968261 GCA_034641835.2 Pinus albicaulis
AAAAAGTACTACAATGACAAAATCATAAAAACATAGCAAGTTAGTCATGATATTCATTCTTAAAGAAATTTTAACTAATTCTGTTGATCATTTGAGCCTGTGATTAATAATGGACAAAGGAAATGGAGTGGAATGTGGTGGAAGAAAGAACATCTTTGCCAAGATATGCAATAAGCTCCAATGTATTCCAATATTATCCTCCAAAGGAAAGAAATACTTTCCCTCTAAAAAACAAGATGGAAGAGGTGTTGTGAAGTCTCCACTGCAACACCCTGCAACACAGAATTATGCTACTGCAGCAATAACGCTGTCCTAGAGGAGGATGATTTGGCCTTGAGCCAAGGAGTGTGGAGAATGAAGAAAAATCCTTCAAGAGGCCTCTCAAGAAGGAGAGGAAATCCTAAACAATAATTCCCCGGTAATTCTTGCTAAACAGCAAAAGAATGCACAATGTCTGAATAGACATGAAATGAATAATCAAAGCATGAGCAACAATGGTTGCCTTGCCCTCCTTTTAAACACATGAGAGCTCCCTCTCCATGGGCCCCACCCCATTAGGGTTTCCTTCTTCAAGGAATATTCCCTCCTCTATCTATGCGCTGTCCCATGTAGTGCTTTCCACCTCATAACCTACGCTGTTTGACTTGGTCAAACTTAACAAACCTCTTTGAAAAATGTCCCCTTTCACACATGAGGGTGTGAAATATAGTTCCAAGGCTGATCCCCTTTCATACTAGAGGGATTTTATCCATGTTTTTATTATGAATGGGCCTCCTCACCAAATTATTCATCTCCTAAGTGAAAATGGACAAAATTAATGTTCCAATTTATTGAAGGAAAAATTTGGAACATTACACTTCACAAGATTACTAACTCTAGTTGATAATTTATGATAGCAATTTAAGACATTAAATTGACTAAAAATTTTGGCGTCGTTGCTTAGGAATTGTAATTAGGAGCCTTATCTCTTACTAATCTCTTAAATCTAAAAAAAAAATGACATACGTAGAAAAAGAGATTCTAGGGGTAGATTTGTAGCTAGAGGTAGAAGTTTGATCCCAACAACACCACTCACCCCACCAAGACCTCGTAGTCCCACACCACCATCTCAAACTCATATTCCATTTTTAATAACAAAACACAGACTTCCTGAAGTCTTAAGGTCATAAATTCAACCTAGAGACTCTCGAAATTCATCAACTGAAGCAATCCTAGAAGAAGAAGATCCTAGATCTCCAACAGTAGGAGTAATATTTTTAACCTCTATAGGAGAACAAATGTTAGCTCAAGAGCTAAAATCCCTAGTGAAGAGGAGGAAGAAATATTCTTTAATATACCATTGATAGAAGAACCATAAGGGGAACAAATAACTCTAAGAATAGAACCTTATATTAGTTCCGAGGAATCTACAATGGCTGGAGAAGGAGAAGGAGAAGGAAAAGTACACAATTTGAATGAAGAAGCCTTAAGAATAGGAGGAGGTAGAAGAGGTGTAGGAAATATAGGTGGACGAGAGGGAGGAAGAGGTAGAGGAAGAGGAAGAGGTGAAGAGAATAGAGACAAAAATAGAGAATACCCTATTGGATTTCCTATATTTGATGAGGATACAACTTCCACAATGAAAAATATCTCACCTTCCATCCTTACCAATTTTCATGGATTAAGGAATGAATATCCTGAAACATTTCTATTTGAATTTGATGTTTTATGTAGATCATGTGACTACTTACAAGATTATAAAAAATTTAAATTGTTTCCTGCAACACTTAAGGGTGCAACATTAAAATGGTTCGTGGGCTTAATAACACATTCTATTAGGACATGGGAGGAAATGAAGAGTGCATTCTTGCAAAAATACCAAGATTACTGCATACCTCATAGTCAGAAAGATGAAGTTTTTAAGATTATGCAAAGAGAGGATGAAAACTTAGAAGATCTAATTGAGAGATTCAATTACAACTTAAAAAAAGCTAAAATGGAAAACTTGGATCAAGATACTTTAAAATCTCTCCTGTTGAAAGCCATTAGAGATGAATGGATATATATTCTTAATATGATGGGAAAAGGAGACATTTCTCAATTGCCATTACCTGATATCTATGAATTATGCATACATCTTTCAAGAGGAAAATCAAGAATTGGAAGAAGTACAAGAGACCCTATTCTCTCTAGAGTGAATAAATTTGCAGATGGAATAGTAAGTAGGGAAAAAATGGGGAATTTTCTTGATGAATTCAAAATATATATTTTAGGGAGTCTTAGTGAACAAATAAACACGTTAAAATTACAAAAAAAGAAAAAAGTTGAAAGTGATGCCTTATCTATCTTCTATCCTAAATGCAGAAAGAAACATGCCTTAAGAGAATGTTCTCTTGATTTGAAAATCATAGAGACCTATGTCATATGCACAGAAAATAAAGAAAAAAAGAAATGTCCTTCTATACCAGGTCTTAAAGCTATCTTCCAAGAAGAAATAGCCCCACATCCAGTAGATCCTCTTTGTTTTGTCTCTAGAAGACCATGGCAAGGGCCACAAAATCAAGGTTTTAACACTCATATGTATACTCAGCCCCCACAGAATAATTGGAATTCACCAATTCCATGGAAACAACCTTGGTCTCAACCTCATCCTTGGGCACAAGGAATGCAACATCTTTATGGAAGATATTCTCAATATCACCAATATCCACAATATTATCCAAACTATCCTCCACAACATTTTCCGCAACCCAGTCAAAAATATCATTTTCCAAATCATAATCCACAAATTTCATTACCATTTCCATAAAGGCCAAACCAACTACCTGCTCAAACACTCCCAAACCCAAACAATAAAATTGTACAACCTATTTATAACACAGAGGGACAAAATTTCCAAACTTATATGATAAATCCACTAGATCTTGTCAATGTTCAACTTAGATCTGGTAGAATATTTGAAAATAAAAATCCCTCTGTTGTTATTCAAGAAAAAGCTGACCACCTTGATGAGGAAATTTCTCTTCATCAAAATGAAAATCTTCAAAAAAGAAATAATCATTCTGGAGAAGGGACATCTCTTCATTCGAATCAAAATTTTCAAAATCAAACACAAGAAGATCCAATAAAATCAACTCCTATCATAGAGAAACCTTCAATATCTATATCTAAACCTCCTTCTCCTGAAAGATTACAAATAGATAGAGGGGTAGAATTTTTGTTGTTTTTGCCTAACTATGATATATTAGATGAATTGAAGAATGTTTGTATCAAAATCCATTTGTTACAAGCCATTAAGGAAATTTAAATCCTTGCAAAAACAATAAGAGAGTCGAGTATAAAGAAATCAGGAAGAAAAACAAAAGAAGTGAAAAGAATACAGTTAGTGGGAAAAATTGCAGATATCATGATGGGAAAAACAACCATACAAAAATATTTGGATCTAGGAAATCCCATTGTAAAAACATACATCAATGGTATTGAGATCCCAAATACATTGATTGAATTAGGAGCAGCCATAAACATGATGAGTAAACAAACCATGGAACAACTAAAGCTTCCAAATCTTCAATATACACCAACATTACTGCAATTAGAAGACACATTAGTAATCAAGCCTGATGGTGTATTAGAAGACATTTATGTATCCTTAGACTCTTGGGAACATCCAGTTGAATTTATGATCTTGACTCCCAAGGACAACCTAGGAGGACATCCATTGATATTAGGAAGACCTTGGTTAGCTACAGCTAATTCTTTCATCAGTTGTAGATTTGGTGATATGTTTATTTTTAATGGAAGTTCAACAAATAAATTCACACTATATCCTCCGACAAAAATAATGATATAAGTAGAAGATGAAGACTGGATGGATGACGACAATGGTATACAACCTATTTTTACTATTTCACACATTAGTGAAGAAAATCAAATTCTAAATTCAATAGAAAATTATGAATCATCTTCACAATGTGAGAATAGTCAAAATTTTCAAGAACAATGTAATATTGAATACTTATCATCCAGACAAATGTCTTTATATTCTATGGAAGAATTTGGTAATTCTTCAATTGAAATCTTTCGAGGTAAAACTTTAAACATAAGCAAAAACCGAGAAGAATTTCAAAAAGAAGAGTTAATCAAAACATTGCAAAAACATTCTTCTGCATATGCATGGGAGTACACTGACATGAAAGGAATTAATCTCGAGACTTGCATACATCATATCTATATTGAGGAAAATTCTAGACCAATCAGACAACCTCATAGAAGAATGAATCCAAATCTTAGGGAAATTGTAAAGGAAGAACTACAAAAACTACTGAATGTAAACTTTATTTGTCCAATATCAAACAGTCAGTGGGTTTCACCTTTAGTAATTGTCCCTAAAAATAATGGAAAGTGGAGGGTTTGTATTGATTATAGGGAGTTGAATAAAGCTAATTTAAAAGATCATTTTCCATTGCCTTTCATAGATCAAGTTTTGGATACATTATCAGGGAAGAAATATTTTTCATTCTTGGACGGTTTTAGTGGGTATAATAAAATTCAAGTAGCACCCGAAGACCAAGAAAAAACCACATTTAGCTGTCCATGGGGAACTTATGCTTACCGAGTACTTCCTTTTGTATTATGCAATGCACCCACAACATTCCAAAGAGAAGTATTAGGAATTTTCTCTGATTTAATACGTGATTGTGTGGAAGTGTATATGGATGAATTTACAGTCTATGGAAATTATTTTGAAGAGGCTCTTGAAAAATTGGAAAAAGTTCTCATAAGATGCAAAGAAGAAAATTTCTCATTAAGTCATGAAAAATGCTTTATGATGTTTACTTAAGGAATTGTTTTAGGACACCATATTTTAGGGGACGTAATTAAGGTGGATTCATCTAAAGTTGAATTTATTTCCAAATTAGAAATCCCAAATTGTTCAAAAGATGTTAGGAGTTTTCTTGGTTTTACAGGGTACTATAAAATATTTATAGAAAACTTCACAAAAATTTCATCTCCACTCCTAAAATTTCTCACTAACGATTGTGAATTTAGCTGGAATCTTGAGTGCCAAATGGAATTTTAAACTTTGAAAGCAAAGATATCTGAAGCACCCATTTTAAGAGGATCAAACTGGAAATTACCTTTTCATATCTCAACTGATGCTTCAGATACAACTCTGGGAGTTGTATTAGGGCAAAAAGACTTGACCCCTTATGCCATCTACTATACAAGTAAGAATTTGACTCCTGTTGAGTTAAATTATACTGTTACTGAAAAAGAGTTTCTAGTTGTTGTCCATGTTATTAACAAATTTAAACCTTACATCACTGGCTATGAAACCTTCATTCACACAGATCATTCTGAAATTAGATATCTAATGAATAAATCTATCACTAATGGTAGAATCACAAGATGGTTGTTACTCTTGAAAGAATTTGATATCACTATTTTAGATCGATCTGGAAAACAAAACACAGTTGCTGACTTTTTATCTAGAATTCAAAATGATAATAATGAAACACCAATAAAGGACAATTTTACTGATGAATATATTTTTGAAATATCTACTAAATATCCATGGTTTGAAGACATTTCCAATTACTTAGCCACGTGGAAAATACCATC
This sequence comes from Pinus albicaulis, assembly GCA_034641835.2. Classification (NCBI taxonomy): domain Eukaryota; kingdom Viridiplantae; phylum Streptophyta; class Pinopsida; order Pinales; family Pinaceae; genus Pinus; species Pinus albicaulis. The sequence goes on from CM076579.1 coordinate 849,697,431, forward strand.
ATATCTGTTTCCTAGAGAAAAGAGAAGGATAATTCAAATAAGTGCATCATATTCATGGGTAAATGATAAATTATACAAGACAGGTCCAGATCTCATCATTAGAAGATGTGTTCGAGAAGATGAAATACTTGAAATACTGAAGGCATGCCATGATGAGCCATGTGGAGGACACTTTGTTGATAAAAGGACTGCTTATAAAATCCTTCTTTTAGGATATTATTGGCCTTCCCTTTTCAAGTATGCCAAGGAGTATGTTAAAATATGTGGCAATTTTTAGAGAATGGGGAAACCTGTCCCTATAGATGAAACACCCTTACAAACACAGGTACTCATCGAACCCTTTGAAAAATTGGCTAGGATTTTGTTGGACCAATCAATCCACCATCAAGACAAAAGAGGAATATTCTTGTATGCACTGATTATGTCACTAAATGTGCAGAAGCTAAAGCACTTTCTTTTTCTAATGAAAATGATGTAGTCTCATTTATTTTTGAGGATATTTTTACTTGTTTTGGTGTCCCAAGGGAAATTGTGACAGAGCAGGGAACTCAGTTTACATCTAGAATGGTGCAAAAGATAATGGAAGAATATAAAATCAAGCACAAAAATTCTACTCTATACCATCCATAGGAAAATGGACAAGTGGAGTCCAATAATAAATTGATTGAAGCAATCCTCAGAAAAACTATACATATACATGGAAAGGATTGGGCAGAAAGGCTTCATGAAACTTTATGGGCCTATCAGACTACATGGAGAAATAAAACAAGACATACTCCCTATGAACTTGTTTATGGGAAGCAAGTTTGTTTCCAATAGAGTTCCAAATTAGAACCTTCAAAACAACAATCAAATTAGCACTTGACTTGTTAGAAGCTCAAAAGCATAGAAGCTCAAAAGCATAGAATGGAGCAACTCAATGAGCTTGTTGAGATAAGGCATGATGTAGTTCAAAATACCCGTTGAGATTCAACAAGATGATGAGCTTAGTGAAAAGATTCGCCTTCACTAAGTGGGCCCGCAGGCTATTTTTGGCGCAAGTCTATTTTTAGACTATGTCTATTTTTAGACATGGTGATCATATTTTAGAAGTTGCAGGATGCTATTTGTGGATGGTTGATCAAGTTGGAAAAATAGATGAAATTATATTTTTAGAATATTGGGCGACGTCTATTTATAGATCGTCAATCTAAAAATAGATGCATGTCGATTATTATTAGCTCTTAATAATAATCAGACTCTAAACAACAACTGATTCTCTTGGAGCACTTTGTTTCAGTGCACAGATGTGGCACATCAGTGGACTGAGGGAATTGCACAATTCCCAAGGGTTTACTGGAGCTCATGCATGGAGGACTTAGTTAGAACTCAAGTGGCAGAGTTATGACAGAGTTGGAAGAGTAGTTTATGGAGTTGTATTCAATTTAACTCAGTTAGACTCAGTTGAGCTAGTTGTATCTAGTCTAACTGAATGATACACTAGTGAGAGTGGAGTGAATTAATTAGTTAATTAATTCACAAATAATAACTCATTAATCAACTGAATAATACAACAGTTAACTACAGTGCATGGCAGTTCCAGTGGATACCTAGTGGGGAGATAGGTGAAAGGGAAAGATGGACTATCTGTTACACAACAATTTGTCACCGTCCCTGCCATTCCCCATCCTGCACATTGGAGGGCTCATTCCGTGACCTGTGAGTAGAGACAAGATTTGAAAATACTTTCATTGTATCCCTCTGAAGATGAGCTTTCATTGCCTTGAATACATCTCCCTGCCAAAAACTCTAAAAATAGCTCTTTTTCCATTGGCGCGGTTCCACAGTTCAGCCCTCGCGCCAAGGGGGAAAATCCTCCAAAGAGGGCGTGCCAATTGGCGCTCTGTCATAGAGCCGCACCCGCGCCAACCATATTAAGAGGTGTTTTTTAAAAATAAATGGCGGAAGTTTCGTCCTAACAAATTCCTGGACTGATATCTATCTTGGGTTGGGAGGTTTGGCTACGGATTTCCATAGAGGGGAAGTGGTTTGCCACCTCTCATGGAAGCTTCCTTGATGATAGGGCCAATCCCATAATTATAGGGATCCCAACTCCCCTTCCTCCATCTATAAAAGCTTGCTCATCTCCTTTGCAAGCTAGTTCCCAAGAGCTTTCACATCCTTATGTTGCAAGAGCCTTCTTGATTCCCTTAAGGCCAAATCCAAGCAAGGAGACTATTGTCAAGTATCCGGAGAGAGAGGCTTGTCCCATCCTTGACAGGCTTTATCGAGACATGTTTTTCTGACGACCCACCAAAGGAGAGTGCTGCGTCGAAGCTATGGTTGTATTCTTCTTTTGACTCATTAATGATAAGCGACTATTGGTTATGGTTCCACTCTTGTTCTTGATTATGTTCATGAGTTATGTCCTCTTAGACTGTGGGATGAAAATCCGGTACATATACAACTATATGTCAGTCAGAGAAGACATAACTCATGATCATCATCAAGAACAAGAGTGGAACCATAACCAATAGTCGCTTATCATTAATAAATCAAAAGAAGAATACAACCATAGCTCTGACGCTGAATTCTCCTTCGGAGGGTCGTCAGCAGAACGTGTCTTGATAAAGCCTGTCAGGGATGGGACAAACCTCTCTTTTCGGATGACTTGACAATGATCTCCTTGCTTGGATTTGGCCTTCAGGGAATGGATCAAAGCTCTTGCAGCATTAGGCTCTTGGGAACTTGGAGACTAGCTTGCAAATGAGATGAGCAAGCTTTTATAGATGGAGGAAGGGGAGTTGGGATCCCTATAATCATGGGATTCAACCTGTATCATCCAGGCTTCCATGAAGGTGGCCAAACTCTCTATAGATTATGGCAAAACCTCCCAACTCAAGATAGATATTAGTCCAGGAATTTGTTAGGACGAAACTTCCGCCATTTATTTTTAAAAAACACCTCTTAATATGGTTGGCACGGGTGCGGCTCTATGACAGAGCGCCAATTGGTGTGCCCTCTTTGGAGGATTTGCCCCCTTGGCACGAGGGCTGAACTGTGGAACCGCGCCAATGGAAAAAGAACTATTTTTAGGGTTTTTGGTAGGGAGATGTCTTCAGGGAAATGAAAGCTCATCTTCAGAGGGATGCAATGAAAGTATTTTCAAGTCTTGTCTTTGCTCACAGGTCACAGAATGAGCCCTCCAATGTGCGGGATGGGGAATGGCAGGGACGGTGACAAATTGCTGTGTAACACTATCTATTGTGACTATAGTGATGCATTGATTGCATCACACACACATTGGAGTTGCCAATGAGGATTGCGCAGTCAAGGAAAGTGTAATTCAAATTCATTCAGAGCTATTCTTCAGCAGGGATTGCGTAGTGGAGGCAGGCTAGCAGGGGGCAAAGATCGGTGCATGGATTTGCAGATTTTCCTTGATTAGTGTGTGACGATTATATTGTACTGAGATCTTGATGTACTAAGCTTTGTATGAGATTGTTACATGATCTCCATGATACATAATATATGATAGTTGGGGTTTTTAGCTTCAAGCTTTCCCGTTAAACAACTGTGTTATGTGCGATTGTTTTTATTTATGCTTCATATGTGTGTGCAATTAATTTTCCGCAAAAGATTAACAATGGAATGATTTTGTATTTTGCAAGAAGTTAAATATTGTGAGATTAGGGGAATCTAGATGTATGCATGCTAATGTATACTAATTTCTACAAGACCAACCTAGTTCAACAATAGAGATCCAGATGGCATGATAAATAAATAAAAGAAAGAAAATTTCAAGCAAGAGATTGAGCACTTCTATTTGACTCAAAGTTCAAAGACTTCCAAGGGAAATTTAAAACTCATTTTCTTGGGCCTTATGAGATTGAAAGAGTCTATGATAATGGAGCAGTTAGGATAAGGACTATCGATGAAGAAAAGGTTCCTCTTCTTGTAAATGGACATCGACTAAAGGTCTATCATAAGCCACTGACAAAGAGGAGTTTATCAAAATTTTTTAAGACAATAATGATATAAAGTTGGTGAAGAAGAATATTTCTTCTTCCCCAACTTAGTCTTTATGAAAACCAATCACTGATTGGAATTATTATACAAAAAATACAAGGTGAAAATCAAAGTTTATTTCTGACATCTTATATTTTCTTCATTCCCATTCTAAAATCCCAAATTCTTTGAATTTCCCTTTATTTTTCAGAAAAATAAAGATTAGCTACAGAATTGTTGCATTTCTGTAGCTATCATGAAATTCTGAAGCTCTTATACACCTATGCAGCACATATGAACATGAAGTTTTGACAGAAGCAACTAAAGACAGGATTGAAGATCATACTGAAAAGTATACTCAAGAACACCTGAGGAATCAAGACAAAGAAGAAATAATAAAGGTTAGCTATATCCAAGGTATGATACAAATTTGTTTAAATAGTAAGGTTCAAAAAGTTTATATATATAAATTAGATGATCGTATACTGCCAGCTCAAAATGTTATCATTAAAACCGATTGTGCCAAATCGAAATCTAAATCTCATGCTTCGCCATCAAACCTGCATCATAATCTCCTCAACGATCAAATCTGATCTCATCCATTAATAATTTAATGGTCATGCCCCACGCCGAAACCTCACTCATGCTGAAACCTCACTCATGTTCCTAAAACCTTGCTCATTCACTTGTTTACCTGCATGTCCCTTTCGTTTCATGACATAAATCCTCCACGTTTTCACGCCCATATTGAAACCCTCAATTCACCTAGTTAGGAAGAGACGATCTTGAAGGTAAAACTCTTGACAAAGATATGAGTTTGATTGTAAGAACAAAGCCTGAAGGAAAGAAATTCATGGAGGGATATCCACAATTAAAGGAATACTGTAAAAATAATAATGGCTTAAATTCATAGAGAAATTTGATGGGTTTCACAAGGAAGTCACGAAATATTTTGCAAGAGCCTTCGACGGAGTAGAGGTAGAAATCAGTGACATCAAATTTGCAGTCAGAAAATCCTTAGTGGCAGAAGCAAATAGACTTCCAAAGATGGGTGAAATATGGTTAAAAAACAAGGGAATCAGTGGAGGAGAATGTAAAATATTCTTGAAAAACCCAAGTATGGACACAAGTATTTTCAAGAAGGGAATTCCTAGCACAAATATTAAGCGTAAATGGAGAAACATGCTTTTGTTAATTCATAAATTTATTACATGTGAAGGAAGGTTTGGTTGTATGTTATTCTATCATGCTAGGTTACTGATGAATTTTATAGAAGATAAAGAGATAAACCTTCCATATTTTTTTATAGAATAGTTTAAGGAAGATGGCAGGGGTGGCTCAAAAGAGGATTTAGTTCATAGATAACACAATGCATCATCATGCATTGATAAAAATCCTTATTGAATTTAATTTAAAGAGAATAAGAGATACTTGGGAGGATTTCTTAACCATAAATCATTTTCATGAAAAAGAAGAAGAGCAACCTAGTGATAACAAAGGAAAAAGAGGAAAAAAGATAAAAAATGAGAACCTTGTTGTGGATGAACAACCACCTCAAACATAATTAAAAGATGAAACTACTATTTCACAGTTATTTGGAAAGGTAAAGAAACAAATCAATAAAAAGAAAGGAAGCAACGTGAAAGAAAAAGGCAAAGTCATACACACAGAAAAATCAGAAACTTAGAACATTCCACAACGAGTAAGAATAAGCTCCAGACTTTGAAAAGCAGCCAAAAAGCCACTTCCAGAAGTCACAACACCTATTGATCTAGAAGAAAATATTGAGGTTCCATCACCTATTATTTCTTCTCCCACAAAGGATCCATGTAGAAGAACTCTAGATATTGATCCCATTCAACAAGAGATCTATGGCTACATTGAATCTTTGGAAAGAATAAATGCATAAAAGACATCAAATCATGATGAAAAAACTTCTAGTCCACAAGAACCTCTAGTGAATACTTTAAAGCAAGAAATTTTTGAGCTAGAGATACTAAATAGGCATATAAAGCAGGAAAATGAGGCTATGAAGATTCAAAACCAAATTGATAAAACCATCAATGAATATACTCTTCTACATTTTGGGTTATGGTTAAAAAAGAACAAGAAATTTAAAAAGAAGAACAGATACTTGAACAGACATGTCATAAATTTGAAGTACAAACTTTTGATGAAGAAACCAAGAGTGGCAGTGACTTCAAAGAAAGGAAATAAGATGAAGTTAGATGTCCTAGAAGAAGTGTCAGAGCATATATAGTAATGAGGTGAAGACTCACAATTTTGAAATTGCATGAGTACATGCATTGGTCTTTTAGTGGGGGTATGTTGAGCCTCAAGGCTGTCTCTATTTTTGACATCTATCTCACCACTTTTCCTTCCTTTTTGACATAATCCATAAAGCTCAATCAATGTTAATTGATACATTTTCAGTCTAAGAAGGCATTTGAATGATCTCTCTTTTATATTTTAATGTTTCTTATTATTTGAATAAATTTTGTATTTAGCTACAAAATTCATGCAATTCTGTAGCTAATCTCCGTTTTTGCAGCTATTGACATTGTTTGACAGGTTCCGAAGAAGAATAAGAGGAGCGAAGCATATGGGTAGTTTGGAAATGATCTACACATGGATTTTTTCCTACTCACCTGTCCAAAATCGAGAGGAATAATGCCTAAAATCATGGTCAAAGGATTAGTCAAGCAGAGGGTCGAGACCAGCGGATGAGAATTTGGAAGCTCCACGATTTTCTCTCCACGTAGCAAATCGTGAATGCTTTGAAGAACAAAATTCTGTTTAGAATTATACTTCTAGTTTCATTAATATTTTTAGGTGAGATCATCTCAAACAGTTGAACTTAACTCTATTATAAATACTGGGATGTTTTAACCAGAGATACGCTTAATTTTTGTAATACTGTCACACAGTAAAACTCGGTTTTTATTAATGCATGGAGAAGGCATGTTCAATACCATCGATGCGTAATTAGTCACAAGTTAATTTCAAGCCATTCTCTTGTAGTGGGCCCCTGCGCATAATAGGTTTCATATTTTAAACTTCTGTTGTTTCCTAGCTTAATTCTTCCATTTCCGCATAAGTTAATTGGTGTGTTTTTCATAAGTTAAATACTGTGTTTTTCACATAATTGAATGCTCCGATTGTTTTTCTTTCCTGAAATATCTTAATGTCATAATTTTTTTAACATATGGATTGAAACCTTTCTCACATTCGTTCACACAATAATCACATATTTCAGATCAGATAGGCATTTTAGCTTTGCACTGTAGGTAGAATACACTGTTTTCTTTCCTTATTTCAATCAGTATTTCGATTTACTTAAGAATATTCATTTAGATTGAATACTGTTAGGTTTAATGCTTCCATTTCATAGAACTTAGAATAAAATGCGTTGTCTCATCAGTGAAAAAAATAGAGTTAATTCGAGACTCTGTTTTCATAGAATTAATTTAGGTAGATGTTTTCATTTGGTAGATAGAGTGAAGTTTTTTTGATACAGATTTTGATAGACTTAGACATAGTTTGGATTGATGCTTTGTATTAGATTTAGATATATTTTCATTTTTTAATAAAATAGATTTAGAAGTAGTCTAGATAGATGTTTTAGAGATAATTGCCGACATAAAATAATCTAACATAGTTAAGATTGATAACTTAAGTTGATTTCTTTTTATGAAATATAGACTTGTCATAGATCAATTTTATTTCTTAAATATACATTTCATTTTCTTCCTTCTTGTAACTTTCATTTTTCAGTCATTAGAATATTTTATTTAGAGTAATTTATAGATCAATTTCCTTCTTAGATTAATATTAAACATTTCCCTTTCTTCCTTCTTAAGTTTATTGTTCAAGCATTAAAATTCTTCTAGGTGCAGTTACTTTCTTGATTTTAAATTTCATTTATATAAATCTCTAAAACATACAAAAATAATTTTTGTTTTCATTTCTAGTTCTCTTAAAATCAGTTGTTCATCTTTAAAATTCCAAAAGTAGAATTATCAAGGCTTTGATAATTAAGTTTATATTTCATTTCATAGTTCAGTTCTTAGTTTTACCATTTCATTTAAACATTTAAGATAAAAAATAATAATATAAAAAAAAAACATATAAAATCAACCCAACGAATTAAGAAAGATAGGCTTCTAGCATATATAATGCACCTGCACTTCACAAGATTACTAACTTCGGTCAATAATTTATGATAGCAGTTTAAGAAATTAAATTGACCAAAGAATACACGTGAAGGGTAATTCCACAAATTGTATTCACACTAAATTTATAGACTTGGCCTAATTACATAATGATTGGCCCTTTCCTCTCTTCCTCTTAGACCTCTCTTGGTCCCTTTTCCTCTCTTAGCTGTTACTAACTCCCTTGCACCCCATTAAATATTATTAGGTTGAGGAAGGTGTTACCTATTGTTTGACCCAATATCTAAGGTTAGAAAAAAAACATCATTTTTGAAATTCTATAAAATTAAATTTTTGATACCACCATTGTGAACAACATGTTGAGAGCTTTATAACAACATAAAATTAGTCTTGATCCGAGCCTCAAATCAAAAGTTATGCTCATTTGAAGTTTGTAGTATTGAAAGAGGCCACATCATCAAGTTGGACACATGGCAGTGATATGGCCTCCACTCAACCTTGACATGTCGTCTTGGTGGGTTTTGTCAATCTTGATCCCTATGAAGCCGACTCACTACTTGTTTTACATTATCGCTACGCATTATGTTTAAAAAAAGAGTTAGGCAGTGTGTTTTCCCCCAATCCAATAACACTCTCATACAAATAAGTCACCATGCACTAAACTCTCCTAGTAGCAAGAAGTGGGTGATAGTAGGTTTTCGCAGCAAACCGTGACCAGGTCGTCCAAATCCTTATTGGTGCACTCACCACATGTTACAACATGAAAATGTCATGGTAGTGAGCGGTGAGAAATGGAGTAGAGTTACATATCTTCAGATTCCACTTCAACCCCACTCACATACATTCAGTTACAAACACTATCTCCCTCCAATCATGAAATCCAAAGTAAATGTCACATAACATGGTTTTGTAGAACAATAAAGGAGATTTCCCCAACACACGACCTTCTTTAGTCTTGTTGATGTTGCAATCAACACCCTCCAAAAATTTTCCCACACTTGAATTTTGTAGCCTACTGAGGATATTACGATCTGTCACTTTATGATTACTTCATGGTCGATTGCTTTTTTGTGATATATTTAAGTCTTCTTCTCAGGTTCTTCTTGTCAAAGTCACTTTCTCACACATGCATAGTCCTTGTTGAACTCATGAATGTACCTTATATGTGCAAGCTTGAACAAGCATAGAAATTTACATCAAGACAGTTCCTGTGTGATGTTCAACTCATGTCGATAGTCATTGCACACTTCCGTTGGAAGCCTCCCTCACTTTGGTTGTGTTTGTATATTTATTTTGGTGAGTTTTCTCAACTATCTTCTTTTGCGGATGTTTAGTTTCACAAGTGTCGCTTTCACATTTGCGGCTATCATTTTGGATTGCTTCCACTTTAAATAGTGGAATTCTCATGTTACCTTTTATTTTTCATGTGTCACTTTCAAGTTCGTTTTCATTTTGTACGTGTCGTTTGTATGTTTTCTTAAGGTCACATGTGTCACTTTTAATTCTGTTCACCCCTATATGTGTCGCACCTTTGCACATCTCTAGAATTAGTTTTGGTGCACTTATATGCACTACAAGGTCTTATATATCATAAGAATATGTCTATACACATTCCTACAACTTAGCTCACCTTTTGGTCACATTCAACACATTTTTCGTAACTTGTATTCCAAGTGTCACATTGTGGAATTTCAAGTGTCGCACTTAGAAATAAGTGTCTCTTTGCTATAATTTCGAGGTGTGATTGTTGTTCTTGATTAATGTGAATTCCTTTGGCTCTTACTAATGGAATTTATGTGTGTGATCCAAGTTTGAGTCTTGTTACAATGCATTTATTTCTCTTACTTTTCTGGTCCCACACTTAGCCATTTTGGGAGTTATTCTTGGTCCTCCTGCTCAGTGCAAGTTGTGAAGGAATTAAACCTATTATTAGGAAATGGGATTAAACTATTCATGAGCCTCAATGATGCAACATTAATCATCAAGAAATTTTCACTAAGTCCTCCTCAAGATCATCTTAAGTTACTGCACATTATGAACCTTCTAAAGGCATCCACTTAACCCTTCTTGCTTATACTGACTCACTACACTAAATTTTGATCACCTATGGATTGCATGGAACATAGAGCACTCCTAACTAACAACATGGATGTATTCCACCCTATTTTAGAGGACAAACATGCAATTAAAATATCCTCCTATCCTCACAGTGCAATGAAAACCATCCTAGTCAAAGTGGCTTCCTTCATATGGCCTCCCTTAGTGAAAAGCGCATTCGAGATGAACAATCCCCCATTGTTGGGTCAAAGTATGCTAGAATATAAGGAAAAGTGAATTCAAAATCAAGAGTGACTCCTTTTGAGTCAAATTTTACTTTCCTAAATAAATTCTATCCCTTTGAGCACATAATGCAGTAATGAAGCCTGATGCCTTCACCCGTCTCTATTCCCAGTGCACTCTGCGCTGAAGCCTCTTCCTTGATAAGTCTCCCTCAGTACATGGAATATTATGAAGATACAGTGAGCCTTTGAATAGTCAAAAATGAACTTTCCTAAAGGCATCCTCTCGCTTACAGCACATAACACAATCTTGAAGCCTGAAGCCTTAATCCTTCCCTCTTCTCGTTCCCCTCTGCATTGACACTTTCTTAGACCCTTCCTCTTCAACACATGGCATAGTAGGAAGGCCCAAGGAGGCCTCCTCTTAACTATTGACTAGTCAAACTGTGCTTTCCAAGTCTCCCTCTCTTTCCTTCTTGGCACATTTCACATCCTTAAGCAACAAGCCTCCCCACCTTGTTCCTTATTTCTCCCCACTACACTGGACCAAGGAGAGCTCCTCTTTATAGCACGTAATGCAACAAAAGTGAGCATTAGAGACTTATTTGGCCACTAATGAGTTCAATTGTGCTTTTCCCATCAACCTTTCTTTTTTTGACGCTCTCACAGTCCTATCATGAGTTGATCATTCGATGAGCTAGGTAGGGATATAATATATGATTTTGAGATTGATTTTTCCTTGTCATGAATGATTTTCATTGGCAAGAGTATCTTATTAGAATGACAAGGTGATGCTCAAAGCAGATAACAAGGAGAAAACATAAAGAAACACCTACAAATAATAATACCAAAAGAGAGCCATCAAGGAGACATGAAGCAGATCATGGACCAAAACGAAAAGAAGACATTGCATGATGACTCAGAGGATTCCAAAGCTCATCCAAGAACCTTTGGATTGTGAAGATAAGCAACATAGTGGACATTTAATGGAAATTAAGCATAGATCAGATCTAACATTAAGAATACAAGGTGAAGCAACAAGGAAGACAACTTGGCATTACCACCTCATCATGAATTCCATGTCATCATTGTCAAATTGTAACTTGTAAAAGTTTCATCATAATGGTCAATGTGTGCCCATGTGTCATGCCAAATCCTGTGGAATGTGATGATGTAATTATTAAAGGGAAAAGTACAAAATGTAAGGTGTGGAAGTCCAAGCGTCATATGTGGAATATGAAGAATCACATAGTCATATATGGACAAAAGTCAGATAGATAAGTCCAAAGGTCATTTAGAAGTACAAGAGCTATTTATAAGTCAAAATGACATAATATTAGAAGTCCAAGAGTCATGAGGGTAAAACAAGAGTCAAGGGGAGATGGAAGGTTATTCATCTTGTTATAAAAGAAACCTCATAGCTCAAGCAAAGGGATTTTTGGAGGCTTAAGCTTTGAAGAGCTAGTCTTGGCTTCTCTACTTTGCATAGAAGAGAAAAATATTCTTTAGACAAGCAAGAAGTGACTTAATTTTCCACTATTGGAACTAGTGTCCACCATTGTAATTGATGTACTTGGATCTTTCACTTTATAATTAAAGCTCGATGAGGCAACACATTTTCATGCATGTATTGTGAATGTCTTAGGACTATTATTTATATGTTTTCTATATATGGTTTTATCATATGTACTAAGGAAATTGAACTACTTCAGTGGATTTGGTACTTACCTTGTTGAAACTGTGTTATATTTGGTTTAATTCTCGTTGTTTCTATGTGAACTACTTCACAAGATTAATAAAATATATTTTCTTGCTCTCACGTGTATATCTTAGGTCGGTACTATTACTCCCTTCCACAGACTCACTCATGTATCCCCTCTCATTAAAGTTTCCTTTTACACATTGTAATCAATATTTCACAATGTCAACCTAGTTTCTTTTTCAAGGGTTATTTATATAATCTCTTATGTTATCTGTTGAAGCCAAGGTGAACCTTAAGTTATGGTGGCCGGACTAATATTTCAGATGGGGCTCCTACTCCAAACAGTGTGAGATATAATTGGGACTTCACATCAGGGAGACCCCCCTGTATGTTGGCGGTATCTAGTACTGTCAACAAGTATTAAGGTGAATTATGGCCCAAAGGCCTCAAGCCCAAGCCATCAAACTTGGTGATTATGTTTAACATATGTGGCAACCCCTACTACCACTTCTCAAGCTATGTCCCCAAATCCTAAAGCCACAAACTGTCAATTTTAATCGAATAACTAGTGCATGAACAAGTTTGAGCTATATACTCATTCACAAGCTTTAGAAGTAAACGTGAGTGTACATAAATACATAATTTTAGATTCTTCATGAACATAATAATGGACAACACAAACTAATGCATTAGATTTAGGTACACATAGGATATCTTTCAATTCATGAGTATAAATATGAACCCCAAATCTCATGCATTCATTTACATTTATAAACACACAATACATAACGTCATTCACATATAACAAGAATTATCACAATCCATAAGAAAATATACATAAGAAATTTACACTTATTTATGTGTTTATAGATGGACTAAAGGAGGGAATTCAACTTTTCTCCTAACCATGGGCCAACTACACTACAATATTTCTTGCAATTGACCATCCCCAAGCTAGATCCAAAGCTTGAAGATATATTATGCTTAGGGAATTTTACACCAACAACTTAGTCACAAACCTAGGAGATGGAGTCCACTATCTTAGTAGTTTAATTTTGTAATAAAAGCCATCATATTAGAGGAATTTTGAGGTCTGAAATGGGCCTCCTAAGGAAATTATAAAATAATAGTGTAAATAGTAAAATAATATTAGATTACATCATCAAATTTTAGAGGGAAAAAATAAAAAACTACTTTTTAAACTCATATTTTCAACTTATCTCCCTATGGGGTTACTCAAATTTCAAGTGGGAACACTCGTTGAATGAATAATTTTATTCCCCATCCAAGGAATACCCATGGTGCATACTTTCGATGGATCCTGCTACACAAAAAATGAAAAATACAAGAAAAATGTGATTACAATCACGTTTTTTCATGTATTTCTCATTTTTTGTGTAGAGAGGTCCATCAAAAGTATGCAACAAAGGTAATCCTTGGATGAGGAATTAAATTTTGCATGAAATGAGTACTCGCACTTAAATTTGAGTAAAACCTTAGGGAGATAAGTTGAAAATATGAATTGAAAAAGTATTTTTATTATTTTATTATTTTTTTTTTTATCTTTTTACTTTTTTACTCCAAAAATGGTGAGTCATCCCCCATGATTGACATCTTCATCCTTAATGTTATTTGTTCTTATAAAGTTTATTTTGGTTGCACATTTTTCTTAGGAGGCCCATTTTAGACCTCAAAATTTCTCTAATGAATGACTCACTCTTTGAGTTCAAATACAAGGCTTCACACAAGCTTCGGGTGGGCTAATGCTATGCTCCAGAATATTCAATCCGCTGATTAGGTGGTTTAACAAATATCTTTTATAGCAGTAAACACAAGGTTTTTAGTCCACTATATAGGTAGTTTATCAACTCTTCCAGCAAGTACCATAGTGGTCATACTACCATGTTAAGTGGTTCATCAACAAAAAAAGAAGCATAAAGTATTTCAATCATCCTCTGAGCTTCCCACTAGCCATTCAGACTTAGACACACTATCTAGTTGCCTTGATATAAGATATTCAGGGAATAACACCCATGGATTATGATCATTGGCTCTTACATATTTCAGTCCATCTCAGTCATTTAATATAGCTCTAGTGACCCTTTGTTATTATCTACAAGGATTCTTCAGTTTATCTTCTACTTATTTGCAACCAAAATTTTTCTTCATTGACCTCAAATTTCACTGCCACTCTACTCTTTCTCCCAATAAAATCTTCTCAATGAATCTCTACTCCAATACATATTTCAATTTTCTGTAGCCTCAACCCCTGAGGAGGAAATAGGGATGAAAATCATCTTCCACCCATTCTTCCCAATCCAAGCCTTAAATGTATGTCTAGTGAGTTGGTAATTTTTTAGGGCGATGAGTCAAGGAAATTCAATGCATCTAGTATAGACCTACTCACTACATGCAACATGATCTCCTCTTAGAGCTTTTGGATTTTTGTTTCCACTCCTTCAGTAAGCCACCAATAAATTTTGTATTTAATATTCATATGTTCAAAATTAGTGGTGTTGTCTAGCCATGGATCCCACATTGGTGTCCATATAATCACATTTATATATACAAGGTGATATAAAAAGGGTTGTTACATATCTCACCCCCCTAAGGGAACATTGTTCTTAGTGTTCTATAAACAAACCAGAAAAATATTACTGATCTTTATAAGTATAAATCTCATATCTATTTATACATGAAAAAAAATGATCAGAATTCCCTCATTTGATCTTCCATTTCTCATGTTTCTTCATCTAGTCCAATGTGATTCCATTTCACTTTGACCTTCTCTATTACTCAATTCCAGAGAGGGGATGACTACCTCTAGTCCAGGATGCACATTGGTTCTAGATGGAACACTCCCTTAGGTTCCACATATATCACACACTAATCAATATTATGTTTAGTGTCATGTAAATACTTCTTAAGCAAAAGAATGTGAAAAACATCATGTGATTTCACTATGGGTGGTAAGGCCAATCTATAAACCATCTACCCCATTTTTTTCTAAAATTTGAAATGGTCCACAAAATATTGGTTCCAAATTTGCATAAGTCCCCACTTTTAGTGAGCTCTTCCAGTTGATCCAATGTGAAGACATGCATGCTCTTCCACTCAGAATTATTTTTTCATTCTCTACAAATTTTCATAACTCTTTTTCCTATATTGGTATGCCTTCAATTTATTCTTGATATTGAGTAATTTTTGCTCCATTTTTGTTACCATGTCCAGTCCAAGAACCACTCTATTCACTAGGTCATCCAAGCTAATGGGAGTGTTACATTTCAAACCATACAATTCCTAGAAAGGGCTCATCTTCAGTGACTCATGGTACCCATTTCTATAATAAAATCAACCAATGGTAGGAAATCTCCCCACTTCTTTGGCTAATACATTAAATACATTCTCAACATGTCCTATAAAATTATATTCACTCTCATTTTGTCCATTAGTTTGAGAAGGGTATGTTTTACTAAAATCTAGATATGTCCAAAAACTAGCAAACAATTCCTTCCAAAAATTAGAAGTGAGCTTGGCATCCCTTTTTGAGATGATATTATTGGGTATGCCATGAAATATAAATATTTCATTCATAAAAATCTAAGTTATGTCAATATCTTTGTGGGTTGACTTGATAGCTACAAATAAATCATCTTTACTCAACTTATCCACTATCACCATAATGGAATCATGCTACTTACAAGTTCTTGGAAATTTTGTGTAGAAGTGCATAAATATGACTTCCCACTTCCACTCAAGAATTGTGATTTGTTATAGCAATCCCACCATGTTCTTGCATTCCAATTTGAGTTGTTAACATTCTAGGCACCTAGAAATGGATTCAACAAATTCCTTCTTCATTCATGGCCAATAATACCATTTCTTTATGGTTTTTATAATATTACGATAAGAAATATGACTTGAATAAGGCATTACTATGAAACTCATCCATTATGAGATTCTTCAAGTCATATGAATAAGGCACATACCATAAGTATTTGAATAAAATCATACCATCGTCCATGAGTTTGTAGTTTGTTCTCATTGATCCCTCTAGTTCTTGCTGCAAGCACTCTTTCACATGGTCAAAGTGCTCATCACATATAAATGGCTATATGATCCTTTCTTTGATATCCAATTCACAAGTGCTCATGGTTGCTAACTGAGCCACTTATAGACTTCTATGAAGTGTAATTTCCCTTTATGTGCTTTAGCTCAAAGTCAAATTCATTGATTAAAGCTAACAATATGGCTCTTATAAAACTTAACTTGGGCTAATCAAACACATTTATCATCCTCCATGGTCTGACATCAAATCAAACTTCTTCCCAAGCAAGTAGTTCCTCCACATTTTTAATATGTGCATTATCGTTGCAAGCTCCAAGTTGTGAATGAGATAGTTCTTCTCATTTTCACTTATTTTTTGTGATTCATAAAAAATTACATGTCCCTATTGCATCAATACACCACCTAGTCCTTCTTGACATACATCTGCGCAAACTAAAAACACTTTTCTCAATCTACTATCCTAAAAATAAGGGCACATGTCTGAAATTTATTGAGTCGTTCAAAACTAGCTACACACTCCAATGTCCATTGAAATTCGACTCCTTTCCTATGCAGGAATATGATTGGATTCCCAATATTTGAAAAGTATCAAATGAATTGTCGATAATATCTAACCAATACCATGAAATATATAAATTTTGTGACATTGCAGGGAGTGCACCACTTTGTGATGGCCTTAATCTTCTTCGGATCCATAACCACTCCTTACCTAGAAATGGCATGTCCCAAGTATTGAACTTGTGATTGGAATAAATCACGTAATCTAAGCTTGGCATAGAGTTTTAGCTCTCTCAATAACCGCAATACCACTTCCAAATGTTCTTCATGCTCTTCTTTGGTCTTTGAATAAATCATGATGTCATCCATAAAATCCAATACAAACTCATCCATATACTTATTGAGGATGTTGTTCATTAGGTACATAAATGTGGCTAGGCCATTAGTGAGCTGAAATGGAACCACCAAAAACTTGCAATGTCTATACTCTTTCTTGAACACCATCTTGTGGATATCCTCATCTTTAATTCAAATCTAATGATAATTAGACCTCAAATATATTTTCAATAACACCATTGCTCCTCTTAGCTGATTGAACAAGTAATAAATTATGGGAAATAAGTACTTGTTCTTTATTATATATTTATTCAACTATTTATAATCAGTGCAAAATCATAGTGTGCCATCCTTTTTCTTTACAAATAGCACTCGGGATCCCCAAGGTGACACATTAGGTCTAATATACCCTTTGTCCAATATTTATTTTAGTTGCAACTTTAAATTCACCAATTATGGCATGCTCATACGATATGGGGCTTTGAAACTAGAACTAATCTAGGAATCAATTGAATGAATAATTCGATCTCCATTTTGGGTCGCAATCCCGATGCCTCTTCTGAAAACACATCTTTGAACTACATTAACACTGGGTGATATTCCATTCTAGCCTCACCGATTTTTGGCTTATTGGTAACTTGGACCACATGCAGGGTACACCCTTCTCTGTTTTATCTTTTCACTTGTGACACTAATATTTTCCTGACAAAGACAAGCTTCCTTATTCCCTGAAGCCTCATTTCCTCACCTTCATCATTGAGGCACTTTAGTGACTTCTTGTTTCATTCCACTTGGTTTTATGGGCTTACATCCAATCCATGCCAATTAAAACTTTGTATGAGTCCAATGGCGAGATATTAAGGGCAACTATAGTTTACATGTTTCTCAGTCCCATGGGGCACGATTCCAATAAGCATGTTACCCACTTTTTGGCTCCCATAGCTAGTTGTACAAACCATGATTTTTTATAATTATTCCTTTGCAAGGCACATTTTTATACAACCTTCAAGACGATATAACTAAAATTATATCTCGGGTCAATTAAAATTGAAATAGGCTAGTTAACGGCCATACCTTTCATTTCAATTATTGAGGTTTGATGGTATGCTTTCATGTTGTCCAATGGTGCATAAAATATAAGCACTCTCTGGGACACATTGTTCACTATCGTTTCCCCTTGGATAATATACAAATGCTTCCTACTTCAGTGTTGGTGAGGACAATCCTTCCACAAGTGGTTCTATTCACATCTCCAACACTGGAATAATCCCCTCTTAGGCTCTATGAATTCCTCTCTTATTGATCTAACAAGTTGATCTCTATTGGTAGTAGTGCAATTATGTTGGAACTCATCCTTGGCAAGAGTGTTGAACTTAGCATCTTTACCTTCTTACTTGTATCATCAGGTTTTTGGTCCTGTTGTAGCTCCTAGAGACAGCCTAGAGTTGTGATAGACCAGTGCCTAGGACATATTAGCATAGCAAGGAGCATATAATGTAATGTATGAAGTTGTCAGCTTCAGCTCTCATGCTATCTCTTGTAAACAGGGAAAATTAATCTAGAATGGGACCAAACTCTTAGAAACTGACACAGTAAAGGAGATACTGCAGAGGCAAGATGCAGAACTCTAATACAAAAGCAACAGACAATTTAGAGACAGTTTACTGCAAAGTGGGCCGATTCAGAAATACTTCACAGAAATAAATTATCAGAAGGTGTATGTAGTGAAAGAAATAATGAGAAGATATTAGTTAACATTGAGCTGATGCCCAGATATACAATACCACCATGCATGGGCTTACCAATCTAAGAATCCATACATGATAATAGCATTTTAAAAGCACCCTCCTAGAGCAACTAATATAGCAGAAGTGTGGTTAGCTGAATAATGGAATAGAATATCATGCATGAGCCATAGTTAAAGCACTTGACTGATCCAAGTATGGGCATCAACTAGGATGAATCCTTACCAGAAATCAGTGATCCACTCACATTCCAAAACATGATACAAGAAGGATGGATGAGATGAAATGATATATTAAATAACATATAAGAGAGAGTTACAGACTGTGAAATACCAAAGACCAGAATCCTCTTTGACAGATAGAACTCCTCCTCACTGAAACCCTATGGGCTCTAAGCCTTCATACAAGAGTTTAACAAACTATATACAAAAAGCCTTTCACTGCATAATTTTCTGATAAAAATTTGGAACCTCTACAATGTGTTTCTTCTGGGTTTTTATAGCTGAAAAAGGGGCAGAGGTGGTAGGTGGACAACTAAATGCAGAATTAAAACTCAGAAGAGAAAAGGGCCAAAGCCCATTTTGTTTAAACTCAACGCATTTATCTCCGGTACTCTTTGGAGGAAAGAATGGTCTTCGTCTGGCTTCCATTTACTTCAGGTATGTCTCTGATGTACCTAGCTGCAGTACTCTGTAGTACTTTTTGGTGAATGAACAAGAAAGTGAAATAATGATACAAAGGTCGACCATACTTCAAAACAAATGCTCTTGGCCACTTCGGATTGTGATCAGTGCAAAAATTTCTTCAAGAACATGGTAAAACATGGAAGTAATATGGGCGCTTTGTCCTTTAGAACAAATCTGTTGATATGAGAACCCTGATAGCTTTGATTTCTGTGCGTTGAGCCTTCCAAGTGATCCCAGGGTCCTTAGTACGGTACTTTGCCTTCAAAATTACTGAAATAAGGCTTAAATTCTTCAATTGCACGCCTTTAACTCTCTGCTGCTCCATTGATATTCCTTTGCCGCTTCCATGCTTGCCTCTGACTGTGAAATCCGTGCTTTGATAGCTCTGGGGAGGATTGTATAGAGTTTAAACTCTGTTCCTTTAATGAAAGTCTTGTCGGCATACCATTCTGGACCTTTCTCCATGATTTCACTTCTGAACCTGGCCCTTTCCTGTGCTCTCGGGCTCTATGTCGTTGTAACGACGACTGTGAATCATGGTGGCGTTTAACGCCTGCACCCTGCAAAACACACAACTGTATTAAGAAATCCATGCATGGAGGAGGTGGATGGTTATGGAGGATGGGCAGAATGGCTACGCAGCTGTGGTGAAATGGTGGCTCTAAGACGATGGGAAATGCTTTTGATATGGTGTAAACAGTGAACTAATAGGGTTTGACCAAAACATGCTTATGGACCATTCGATCATGGTTTGGGGATGAAAATCAATGGCGGAGATCGAACAACGGTTTGATATATGAGCAGCGGGTGGAATAATTATGAAACAAAGGATTTTAATGTAAAACACAAAACTTTGGTTATGACGGAAATACAAAGGAATGCAGTGAAAATGCAATGAATCACGATCATATGCGGTGGGACCCAGCATGGTGGAGGGTGATTAAATCTGAGCCATCAGATCGTTAGATCTAACGGACGGTCAAGATTAAGTCGGGCAGTCACAATCACAATGGACGAGAGGGATGCACATTTCATAATTTGCGATGCGATAAGATCTGGGCCATTGATCTTCGGACGAATGGACGGCCGCGATTTAGTCGGGAAATCGCAATCGGAGGGAAACGAGTGTGACACATTACAAAGGTTCCGATTGCAATGAGGCGGGAAGTGCGATGGCCGTCGGATCATGGATCAAACGGACGGTTGGGATCGGATTAGGACAACCGCAATCAGGGGGCGTGGAAGAGGGGATGCGATTGAATGCCGTGATCGCGATGGAGTGATTAGAGTTGGACCGTTGGATCAATAGGGGGGAATCAACGACGGAGATTGTATCGGGGGATCGCAATCGCAAAGGGCAGAAGGTGTTAGCGATTGGAGAGTGCGATTGCGATCAGGGGCGAGGGAGTGCGATTTGTGCTCAACCGTCGGATCGGGATAACGGATCTACGGTGAAGAATGCCTTGTTAGCCATCAGTATTTTTTGCATGTTAGTGATGACTATATCTTCAGCTGATTTTTCTAGAAACTGATTTCCTTATGTCAATATGTCATCCAGAAAACCCTCCCAAAACTTTTTTTCGCCTTTCTACCTATTCAGTACACCCCTGGCAACATCAAAAAGCCATGTCTGCAATCCTATCTAACCTCGGCCTTATTAGTACGCCTTGACTTTAAAAAGGAAAATCCACATCTGTTTCAAAGGTCTCCCCTATGTTAGGAAGTGGCGCTTTAAGACATTTTACCCTTGGCAATCATCAAAAAGCCAAAAAGCCTCCATCTGCAACAGACCTACCATGACTGACCTCTTACTTTGCAAATTAATTTGACAAGCAGCCCTAAGTCGCGCCAGACAATTCCCCTAGGTCTCGACGCACATCACTGAGGTTGGCAAGGCCGACTAGTAGGTTTTCCTTTGTGTTTACGTAGTTCTGAACGGAAATATATTTCATCTCATGGAGTAAATGTTTGAGTTTACGGTTAGAGGAGCAGTTTGCTTCTAAATGTATTTTGAACTCGAGATGGTACGCAAACAAAGGTCACTCATCAGGACCTTACAGCTCTTTCCAGCATGAAAATCACAGTAAGAAGGGGTCGCCACTGTCTCAGCAAAATGGTAAATTGTCAATGCCCAGAACCTATTTACAAGCAGAGGGTTAGGGCGCCTCCTTCATACATAAGCAGAGGGCGCAGGCCAGTATTGACTCAGAAGGTTGCGAAAGTCCAGGTTTGCCTTTACTGAAACAAATGAAACAATATCTTCAGGTTTCATGAATGTAATTGATGACCATAACAGGAATATAATGGAAATATGATAAGCTCAAAGGAAAGGAGCTAGCCTTGATAAAAGAGATCATCTCGAATTGATGAAGTCGTGAATGGTTGAAACTTTAAGGCCTCGTCATCAAGGAACTTTCCAAAGCACAAGGACCTCAGTTTCTTATCCAAAAGATCAAATGTATCGTATGATAAAATAAACCCACATTACACGTATTAGGAGAAAGTTCTTGGTTTTTCAAGAAAGCAATGACCTTCATAGTCAAAAAAGAGCTTTGTCAATATAACAGGTCATGAGATGAACAAGCCAAGTGACAAATATCTCAGCAACCTTAGAACAGTGTCACTATGGCTAGGTTTTCTTCAAAAAACACAGTGATGCTTGCAAATAGTGATGCCTAGATTGATGTTGTTCAAATGATTTACTTACCACCACATTCAGAGAAAGGCTGTGTTTGACATAGTGGTAAAAGGGGGCTTCTGATACTTTACCTGATGAAGGGCCTCCTCCATATATGAGCAGAGGGCCAAAAATCATTGCAGGCTGTTGAAAACTAGTAAGTCCAAAAGTACAGGGAAAAGACACAAAGAAATTGAATGAAGGAAAGTGTTACTGTCTATAATATAAATGTATTGATCTCCCTCCTCAAAAAGCTATCTGTCAACAATCCATCCAGTAGAAAAGAGAAAATGTTGAACATACTGTATGCTTTGAATGCCAAAGGAGCAGTTAACTTAAAAATGGTTAAAGACATTCCATGACCACTTATCCAGAAATCAAAGGAAATCCTTCTGAGCAAACAAAGAAGTCTAGGGTGAAAGGATGCAACCTAAAAGTGTATTTACAGTCCAGAGAGAAACCTGTGAAACACCTAGAAGCAGCAATTTATCATTGGGAAAGTAAAACAATGACCAAAGATGAGTCATAAAATGCATAAGGACAGGTATGCAATAGAAAAAGAGACAATTTGAGCATATGTGTGCCAATGATATCAAAAAGAAGTTTTTTCTCCTTGAGGAAAGGGTCGAGCAACAAAACAATATCATATGTCAAAAGTCCAAAAGAGGTGCCTTTCAAGAAGAGGTGTTTACAACTTTTCCAACATTTTTAGTGCATTATGAAATAGCCATTCTTTACTAGCAATCACCAAGAGAGGGAGGCAGTGAACATATGTCCAGTCATGAAACGTTGCTATTGACAAAAAGGGGTTTAATATGGTGATCAGAATAGAATAAAGACTGTGTGCCAAAAAGCCCTGTTTTCATATTTTACAAGTTTGTCTTTTCAAATAAGGAGGCAAACTGGTATATGATCTGATGATTAGGCAGATTTGTTTTTGAAGAACTATCACTGTTTATATTCCCTAAAACAGACACAATGGCCATTATCCTAAAAGACAGTTTCAGCACAAAGATACAGTATAGCAAAAGCAGTGACAGGGATGTGGCGCAGTGAGTTGTCAAACATAAAATTATAATAAAAATGACCCTCTTTGGAGAACAGTGCAAGTCATAAAAGATGTAGCTACAGGTACCTACACCATTAGACACAGTGGCAAACATAGCCCCAAGATTATGAAGACTT
This sequence comes from Pinus albicaulis, assembly GCA_034641835.2. Lineage (NCBI taxonomy): Eukaryota > Viridiplantae > Streptophyta > Pinopsida > Pinales > Pinaceae > Pinus > Pinus albicaulis. The sequence continues at coordinate 849,720,766 of CM076579.1, forward strand.
GTTTTAGGGTCCAAAGGTTAGTAATGAAGGAACCACCTAAGAAACAAAGCTGGAAGTTCTCTACCTCACACTTGTGCTAAGATCCGCGATATACATATGATCAAAGGATTGGCGAATCTCCAAAGCCAGTTTTGAATGAACCGAGGTTAAAAAATCAAAGGGTATTAAAACAAGAAACTCCGCATGAGAAACCAAACCACGGCTTTATTTTACCTTTTAAAAATAGAGTGACCGTTGATATTGTTTTGTTTTGAAAAACGATATAAGTTTGAAATATAGGAGTGGAAATTCACTGTCAAAAAGGGCTAGAGTCAGAATCCTTTCGCATCCAGCATCAAACAAGCGAAAAATTGGGCGAAATTTCCGAAATTTTGCATTTAACAATCGGCGCGACGGGCCTGAAAAGTGGCGCGACGTGCCTGGGCGTCGTTTTGCAAAGGCCTTCAACGTCGGCGCGACGTGCCTGTAGGCGGGCGCGACGTGCCTGTAGGTGGCCGCCCGACCGCACGACAACTCCACCCGACACTTTTCTCCGGCGCGACGGGTTTTGCTCCAAAGGTTGCCGCGCCAGTTTTGAAGAGTTCCGTTGCATTTTTAGCTCCCTCCAAGGGATTTCTTCTCAAAAACTCACAAGGTACTCTATCTCCTACTTTAAAGAACTCGAAAAATCAAGTTTAAAGTCTGTAGACCTCGGTTTGAAGCTGTACATAGTTAAAGGGCAAAATTTGTTGATAAGAAGCTGGAGGCAGGGGTATAAAGATGTTAGTTGATGGCAAAGTTATCAGAAACAGAGGGGCAGATATTTTGTTGGTATATTTCTCAAACTCACAAGCAAAAGGTGTATTACCTAAACCACTGTCCGCGTTGATTTCCACCTAAACTAGGTCTGGTTTCTCTTTGCACTATATTTCATCATTCCGAAGATCTGCTAACAAAGAAATTCTGAGAGTAAAGGGGACCGTTTTTCTGAAAGACAGAGGCTATTGGTGTTTGAAATCTAACATCATAGATAGGAGCAGAAATGCATTGATAGATATTGTGAAAACACAAGCAAAGGTGTCCCTCACAAAGTACTGTGCACTGTTTTTACAATCTAAATTTAGACTGCCTTTTGTCATTACAATACATTGTATCACTCTGAAACCTTGTTGACAGAAGAATTCTGAGGTTGAAGCAAAGCCTTTTTCTGAAAAACAGAATTTTTTAGTATTTGAAAGATAATACTAAAAACAGAGGTACAGTGGGTGGACCGTTTAAACTCACAGAGCAGAGAATTTGTTTCCTAAAACCACTGTCACACTTATTTTACACCTAAACTAAGCCTGCCTTTTCATTACACTACATGATATCATTCTGAAAATTGTTGGACAGAGTTTTCTGAAGGTGAAACGGGGTATTTTGTTGATGATTGAGCATTTGTAGATGATTAGGCATTTATTGATGATCAAGTAAACATCAAGGGCAGAGTTATAAAGGCAGTGATTGACTTCTCAAAAAGTCACAAGTGAAAGGTTCTTCTCTTAACACAGTGGGCTATTTTTCACCTAACCACAGGGTCTTTTTCTTTTCCCACTGTGTGGTCTCCACAGAAGTCTGCTGACAGGGGCATGTTTCAAGGTAAATGGCCTTAAAAGGCGGGGTTATAATTTTTGAAGGTTGGTTTCAAAAACAAAAATACAAATGCAAACAGGCCTCTAAGCAAAATCACAAGAGGGGATTTGTTCAAGACTATGCACAAAGAATCTACAAAGCAGTTCTTACACATAGCGCCATTGTTGAGAAGGATACATAGCTGAAGTGCATCCAAATTTGAAGAACTGTTGTTAATAAGTGTTGAAGGGGGCTTATTCAAGGAAGCATTGTTACATTTCATCCAAACCACAGTGTCCCTATCTGTCCAAGCAGTTTGGTAGCCAGTTTAAATTCAGGAAGGCATTCTTCATACATTGAAGGCAGTGTACCTCTTCCAAGCCTGTTTCAAGTTAGAATGCCTCCAAAACGAGATCACAAAGGCGGACAACATAAGAGATATGAGCCTATCTCCATAGAAGACATCAATGCTCATCCCTCAGTACTTTTCAACTTCCATGAGGTAGGCTGTCTTGGTTTCTGTCAAAGGATAGAGGAAGTCAAGAGTTTCTCACCACTTACACATTTGTGCGCTTTGAGGTTCAAGGACAAACACTTCCAGCTTGCAGGTCTTGACTTCAAAATTTCTCCAAGGTATGTATCCAAAGCTACCAAGATCCCGTATCATGGTGAAAAGTGGTTTAAACAAGCGCATCTTGATTTGGAGGACTATAAACCTTTCATCAAGCCGGAACATAGGGAGACCATCACTGCTATTTTTCCTTTCTCCTATCTCCTTGACAGTTATGCTCCACTGATGAAGGCCATAATGAGATACTTCACTTGTGAAGGGAGGTTTAGCCAAATCTTTGCCTATCATGTTCGCTTGTTGATGCATTTTACCAGGAGCAGATAATTAAACCTCCCATACTTTTTGTCCAAAAGCATAGAGAAAATGGCAGCTACTGTCCAAAAGAAAGCTCCACTTCAGCAAATCCCTTCTCTCTTTCATCATTCCTTGATCAAAATCATCTTCTTACACCAGCTGGAGAAGAAAGGAGTTTCATGGGATTTATTCATTAGCCATGCCGATTTCGCCACTGTCCCTCCTGTTCATGTGTCTCCTACTCAGCCTGTCCATCTCCCAGTGCCTTTATCTAGTAGGCCTACCCCTAAAAAACTCAAGATGATCACTGGGCAGCCAAGTACACAAGGAGAAGGAGAGGGCAGTGAGCCACAGGAAGAAAAGGAGGATGATGAGCAGCAGCAACCAGATTTAGAAGGACAGCAGCAGTTGGTTATCATTGGACAGCAGCTAGAGGTTGATGAACAACATCAATTTCAGGAAGAAGGGCAGCAACTAGAGGTTGATGAACAACATCAATTTCAGGAAGAAGGGCAGCAGACAGAGGTTGAGGTACATCAGCAAGTACAGGAAAAGGAACAGCAGCGGACAGAGTTTGAAGAGCAGCAGGTTGAGCAAGCAATTGAAACATCTTTTGAGCCACAAGCTGGACAGGATGTTGGGGAAGGACAGCAAGCTGAAGCTGCCTCCTCAATGGTGACCAAAACTGCCCCTAAGAAGGGGAAATTGCCCAAAGGGACAACTCCTAGCTTACCAAGGAGAAAGAGCGCTAGATTGGCCTTCAAAGGCAAAAGTACAGTTAGAGAAAGCGCCAAGCATGGAGGTAAATCAGCTGTCATCCCTATCCCAAGCGATGATAGCAACAATGAGGCACGCATCCTTGAAAATCTCCTCATTCACAAAGAAGGTCAAATTGAGGTGTTACAAGAAGATCTCCAAAGGGCAAGGAACTTAAATCATTTCTTGGAGGTTGAGAACAAACAAATGAAATTTCATGCAGCCATTCATGAGGCAAGGGCCATCAAATACAAAAAGGAGGCAGAAAGGGCGCAAGTAAGAATTGAAGAGCTTATTGGCGAATTTGATGATGAAGAAGAGGAGGACCAGCCTAGGCGAAAGAGGCCTAGAACCATCGGGCTTAGGAGAGCCTTGGAGAAACAGAAGGCTGAAGAGCAAGCTCAATTCGAAGCTTTTCCTCTCACTACCCTTTTTGAGCGGGAAATTGAGGAAAACAAGGAAGCTTGGCTTGAGAGGGCTAACCAGCATCTGGAGACCAAGCTTGAGAAGGCAAACAGGGATCTTGAGCTACAGAGAAAGAGAACTCTTCATTTTCAGAAGCTAAACCAATTCGCCCGGCGCAAATTGAAGGTGGCACAAGAAAAATTGAAGAAATTAAAGGAGAGGCGCCTAGCACGGAAAGAGGAAAAAAGCATATCAGCCCTCGATATTTTAGCTTCAGCTTCGGAACATGTCTCTATGGACTCTTGAAGGTCATCCATGCCAATTTTGGGCCTGTTTCGAAAACTTTTTGTTTTTTTGGCATTTTTTGGGTTTTCGCCAAAAACTCATAAATGCGCCATTTCAGTTTGAAGAGTCGTCAAGGGAGGAGGGTGATACCAATGGATTCCATAATTTCATGAGCCGCTCTCCAGCGATTTTCAGGGCATTTGAAGATCATTTCGCCCCCTCAAATTGGCGAAAAACAGCCTCATTTTGCACATTCTGCCCGCCCTATCAGCAGCCTGCTATTTTCTGGGTTTTTGCACACAGGTACAGTTTTGAGGGACTTTCAGAGATCAGATTGAGATGATTCCACTTGCATTGGAAAGAAGACACAGAGAGCTTTCCAACAAGCCATCATGAGCCTCATTTCGACATCGGGAAGGCTTCCATTTGCATCCAGCAAGTCAGGGGATCTTTTTCAGGCATAAATATGAAGTATTTTTGCAATTTTTGAACTCCAAAAATCTGCTTTTCCCAAATGTGTGTTAGGCTATTTTTATCATGGGAAAATCATGTAAAGTCAATATAATTTCCGTTTTTAGCAGTTTTTTAGATATTTTATTAGATATTTTGTGCCTTGGGCTTTGCAAAGCCTCAAGGACAAGTTTAGATATTTGACTTGGCCAATGGGATAGCTAGTTGCTCCATGAGGTTTTCCTCCTTCTAGCCTATTTATCCCATGGTTCTCATTGTAAATCAGGAGGCTGAACTTGAGAGAAGAATTAATGCATTGGTCATATGAGCTTTGAAGAATACACTTGAGTTATGATTTTTGGACTGCCTCTTGGATGCTTTTGAGGAATGTTGAAGGCTTGCTGATGGATTCCTTGACATGGTAGAATGGTATAGTGCTTCTTAATGTGTTTTGTCTTCTAGTTTTCACTCATAATTCATTTTTCTTGCTGCTATAGATCAGTAAAGATTGATTTTGAGACATGCCCATGGAGGCACCCCAAAATCCCTGAATCTTCATAGCTTGATGTTTTCTTCTCCCTTAGTTATGCTAAAGAATTCTTAGCTGCTCTTTAGTAACCTAAGGTGTTGTTGCTAAGTTTTATTCATCAGTTCCATGTATGTTGAGTAGGATGTATGGTTTGCCCTACCTACCTATCAGCTGCCCATAGTTCTGTCCATAAAACTTTCTCTTTGACTGATTTGTTGATCATTTTGTTGAATCAAGGAGGCCTAGTCCCGATCTAGCCCTTTGCCTAAAACTATGAAAACTTATTTGTCCAAGTGCCCAATGACTTAGAGACTATGTTTAGGCGTTCCGGCATAGTTTATGAGTTGTTAGTTTGTCTCATGTGTTTTCCCCAAAGACTGATAGCCTTTTCCCGAAGTTAGAAGGTCTTATACCTCTATGTATGGCTGGAATGTTTGATTTCTATGTATTGATTAGATTATAGTTATTCCTAGCATGATCAATGGCTTGCTATTACATGTTTATGTCTGCTATTAACTAGTTTGCACTTGAAATCCCTTGTCTTTCACCAACTTATTGTTCATTTAATCCATTTTGCCCAGAGATCCCTTCTACTGTGAATCAAATCGGCCCTACAGCAGCTTTACATCATCGCCTCATTAGCTTCCTTGACCTGATTGACCCCATAGCCCAATTTATCTACATCTTGTTATCCAGTTTATGTATTTAATCAGTTTCATCCCTCACAAACTTAAAAAACCAAAAAACCAAAAACATACTTCATAACTAGCCTAATATCAGAACATCGCAAGTAAACACACCGACATCTTTTACACTCATAGAGAGAGCCCTCTCTGAGTCCAGGAAGGCTAGGTCCTTGGGCTCCAAAGCTTGGTTTGATGTTACATCGTCATTTGGCTAGCCAATCGGCCAAATCACGGGACCCTAACATAATGGCGATCACGGTGGGACATTGAGTCAAAACATCCTAGGTATCCCTTAGGAACTCTCAAAATCCCAGTCAAACTTAGAAGAGTAGAATCTGGTTGTCTCACCATCCTAGCAAAATGATGAGTCAGTTATAGGAAACTCTTCCAAACCTCAGGACTACATAAAACTCAGAAAAACCCCAAAACACTCCCTTAGATTGGTTTTTGATAGTATTGGTGGTAGACCATACAAGTATACCTCAAAACAACTGATTTTCCACCTGGCGACTCCACTAACTTCTAGTAAAGCCTTACTATTTCACCAAACTCTAGGCTACTATCTGATAGAACTATCCCATCACTCACTAACATAGCGGGAGATGGTAAGACATTGAGTACATAATAGTCCAGCAAACTCTTATAGACTCTTTGGGCCTTTAGGTACCATAAACAAACAAGCAGTCCATAAACCCATTTTTAGAGTAAACTCTTTTTTGTTCTCATCACCCTAGCAAAGTGTTGAAACAAATCTAGGATACTTTAACAAACCATAGGCTGCACATAAAACTCAGAAAATCCAAAAACATTCTCAGATTAGTTATTGGTGGTGGACCATAGCTATCTTCACAAAAACAACCCAGTTCCACCTGGCAACTCCACTAAACCATCCCTTTTATTTTGACCATCCTTCGCCTTAGTAGAACCTTAGAAAAATCACCCATCCAGAACATTCACCAATACCATTCTCTCTAAAACTCTGGACCTAAAATCTGGCTTCCCGAAGAATCAATACCAGATCCCATCCAGACCCAAATCCCCCTATCATAGTAGATGACCCAGAGAAGATTCTGTGGCAAGCTTCCGAAACTGATCATCTAGCTTCTGGTAGATTCATCCGTAGAACAAGATCTGTACCTAAACATCGCACTAGCCTACTAGATTCACCTTTGGAACCAGAGCCATCACAAACTCTTCCCAGAAGCAAATCATATAGTAGGATAGACTTTGACGATCTTGAACCCCTAAGCCCACCACAGAGTCTTATTAGAGAAGCTTCACCCACCACTCCTCCTGATTTCCAGCTTCTCTATCAGTTTGGCTCTTATCATCCCAGATTTGCTCAAAACCAGATCACTAGTCCAAGTTCATCCGCCACACCCGGTCAAACCACCACTGTTCATACCACTTCATTTCAGCCTACCAGTCCTCATCTTGCGCATCATCCATTAGCTCCAGTCATGGCAGCCTGGTACGCACCTTTGGTGTTACCACCACCTTTAGCTCCTCTCCCAAACAAATATCAAGACAAGATCCCACACTTTACTGGAGAAGATACCACCACACCTCAACAGCATATAAGTAGAATGACTGATGCCTATGAATACCTAGAGGTACAAGACGAAACTGTCCGAATGAGAATATTTGCCCAAAGTCTTGGTGGTGAACCCAAAGCATGGTTCAAAAGCTTAGCTCCAAACAGTATCCATGATATCCCAGAACTACATCAAATTTTCAGAAATAGGTGGGAAATCCGAAGAAACCCCATTCAAATCCTGTCAGAATATAACAGCCTAAAACGGGAAAATGAGGAAAGTGTCCAAGCTTACTGTACTAGGTTCAACAGTGTATATAACTCCCTTCCACCTCATTTCAAACCTCCACTTGGTTTAGCTTTGGCAAAATTTCCTGAGGGTTTTGATCCGGACATGACATATCACCTAAGAGATAAGGATCCCCCTACCTTGGAGGAAATGCAACAAATAGCTATAAAAGCAGATGCCAACTTAGCTGAAAAAAGAGCAAGGACTAGATCAGAAAGAAAGGTCACATATAGGGATGAAGTCTCCACTTCATCGCCTTCCCTAGATCCCAGAATAGATGACTTAGTCAAATCCATGGCTAAAATGTGGGAAAAGATCAATGAAAAAGCTCCTGTTAGAGATAACCAGCCAAACCCTCAAATCAGAAACCGAAACCAAAACTTCAGGAGGGAACAGCCCCAAAACAGACCAAGGGATAATGACCAACAGATCAGGCCACCATTCAATGAAAACTATGTAGAAGAAGATGATAGGGACTCAGAACCTCTTGATGAACATCATTTAAACCTCATAGGGTCTGACAATGAAGGTGAGGTGTACCTCACCGAAGAGGAACAAGCCTTCTTTTCGCCTGATCAAGATGAGACCAATTATGAGGATCTTGATGACCCTGCCATAGAGTTTCAAAATGCTATTGAAGAAGCCCACGGGCAATATGACCTTAGAAGCAAAAGAAACCAAGATAATGTCAAGAGAGGTAACTCTGATACTGCTAAAGCTCCAGATACCATCCTCAAAAAAGCACCAAGCAGTGACAAAATCAAGGTTGAAAAGGCTGATCAAAGCCAAGCTAAAGTTACCCAAACTAGTCCTATCACATATACTCCTGATACTTCTACAAAGGTCACCAAAACAGCTATGGCAAACAAAATCCCTAAACAAAGCCAACAAGCTCAGAACATAGACAAGATCTCAGCTGAAAAAGCTGAAACAAACATATCCAAACTTCAAATGCCTTTTAGCTTTGAAGGCGAAATCGCTAAAATCAAAATCACCATACCTCTTACTGAACTCATTGCCCAAAACTCTTATAAATCCCAAGTACTAAAGGTATTAAATCTAGGAAATGATGCAAACACTGTTAATCTCACTGATGACATTCCTGAAGTATTGTTTGGTCCAAAGGTAGAGGGAAAATTTCAAGAAGGAGCTACTCTTCCATTTTACATTAGCCTAAACATTCACGACCAAATCCTCCACAATGCCATGCTAGACTCCGGCGCATCTCATAATCTTATGCCGAAGGTAGTAATGGAAAGATTAGGCCTGGAAATCACAAGACCATACAAAGACTTGTATTCATTTGATTCAAGCAGAGTCCAATGCCTGGGTTTGATCAAAGACCTTTGCTTTAGTCTGGCCCAAATACCCGCGAAACATCTAATCATGGATATAGTAGTGGAAGACATTCCTCCCAAGTATGGGATGCTTCTATCTAGATCTTGGGGAGCCAAACTCCAAGGGAATATTCAACTGGACATGTCATATGCCACCATCCCTGTGTTTGGTCAGAATAGGATACTCTACCGTGAATCCCACATGAAATACATGATTAGCAGCCAAGATAGGCCAGATAACATTCCAATGTGTTCCTTACGCTCCGACTTAAACTCTTTCATCATGCATATTGATGTAAACTTGGAGGAAGAATCAGAGGAAGCTGATATAGACTTAGATCCACCACATCAGTTATCCTTGGTGCCTTATGATGAGCTGGACGCTCAAAACTACCATGATCATGAACAACCGTGTCTTGAGGAAAGTAAGTTTCCCCTCTCCAAAGTGGGGTTAGAGCAAGAAGCACAAACTCTCATGTACTATCAAGCAAATTGCTCTAGCTTTAATCAAACGCCAGCAGTAACTTGTGGAAATTTCTTCCGGGTAAAAGCTTTAGAAGACCTTCACATCATAAACCTATTTGGAACCCGGGAGAAAGAGAGTTTAATGTTTCTACCATACCTCAAGGATTTACCATCACGTGACCCTCCTACTGCAAATAAAACTTTGACTATAACCTCAGTAGCTCAACATCTTGAGAAAATGCCAAATAAACTTTTTATGAGCAAGGATGACAATTATAATCCCGGCATACCTGAACTACTGAAATTGGCTCATATTTTGTCTTTTCATGAAGAACTTAGAAAGGCTAAAATCAGGAATCTCATGCAAAATACTAGTTTCTACAGGAAAAGCAAGGGAAAACATTGTATCACTGCCTTTTCCCCAAAGAACAACTTTAACAAAAACAAACACAGCAAACTGAAACAAACTGAGATGATCAAGGAGAAAAATAATGGCCATAGAATCTACTTTGATTTTAGAAATAATACTGCATCTCCATATAACAAAAATCATGTTTGTTCTACTCAAGATCATTATTCACCAATTGAAAATGTTTCTAATGATGTATTCTTGCAAGATCATTTTTCGGATCATAATCATCAAATTCCTTTACAAAGTAGACAACTTAAAGACTTTTTCCAGTTTGCGGGAGGTAAATCTGATTTCAAGTTCAAAATTGCTAAACCACCCAATATCAGAAATCTGTTCATGAAAGCCATGTTCCTAGTGTTAAACTTCTGTGTTGTTGCATACCTTGATGATATCACTATCTATTTCAAGAATTATCAAGAGTACATACATTACCTGAAAAAAGCATACAGTAAGGAAAGGAGTGGGAATCAGATATTCAGAGAGGTACAGAGGGAGGATACTGGGCTGTTTAGAAATTCTTGCATGAATCCCTATGTCATGTTAGAGAGAGAAAATTTCCCAAACTTTTCTTTTCAAGAGTTAAGTGGGCCAAGGGTGAGAGGAGATCCTTACGAGGATAAGATGCTGAAATTCCGTCATTTCCAAGATTTTTGAGTTTGAAACACTTTCAGTCATTGTACATACGATTGTTTGAAATATTGAAAAAATAGAAAAAGTCAAAAACAGTAAAAGATAGGAAAGTCAAAAACAGTAAAAAGCAGAAAAGAGGGCAAGTGAAGATAGAACAAAGGCCCCATGTTCCAAAAAAATAGTCTTTCGGAAAGCGAGCAAGTCTAAATGCCGCTACTAGTACTTCAATGTCTTGTTCAGCTATCTAGCCTAATCATAGCTGAGCATGTTTAAATTTATTTGCTGATAAGTTAGTGAGTGTCAAGATAGTCAACATCGTGTAAGATTGACTTATCACAGAGCTTAGATTAGGGAGAGATTCTGGTTCCACATGCTTAAAACAGAACCAAAGAGAGAAGCGAGGGATGAAAAACACATTGTACATCTTAGCCCCGCTTGTCTATTTTCCTTTTATTGCAGAATAAAATTTGTGTGCAGCTTGTCTTTTATGCCGCAAATGCATGACAAATCAGACTGCTTAATCCTGATTTGATCATTTTTAAATTTCATGTTGTAGATTAGAGAATGAAATCCTGTCAAACTGCTTAATCTTGACAGTCGATCTAGTTTTAGATAGAGAAATGAAGGAGTTCATCAGCTTAATCTGAACTCCCGACAGATATAAGAGTAGAAGTAGATAGTTTCATTTTGCAAAAAGAAAAATATGCATTGTCAAAAGGCTGCTAGTTCAAATGCGCCAAACAGAAGAAAAAATGCTAGGAAAGATAGTGGGGTAGGTAGAAGTATCATTGATGTTAAACATGCTGACACTTTTCAGAAATAACATCAAGAGAAGGGTAAATTTTGCAAGGCACTGGTCTTCATAATCCAAAAATCTGAGTTCTGGACACCTCCTGACGAGGAGCTGCCCTCCCCAAATGGAGCCACTGTTAGCCATCAGTATTTTTTTTTTATTTTTTTTTTGCATGTTAGTGATGACTATATATTCAGCTGAGTTTTCTAGAAACTGATTTCCTTATGTCAATATGTCATCCAGAAAACCCTCCCAAAACTTTTTTTCGCCTTTCTACCTATTCAGTACACCCCTGGCAACATCAAAAACTCCATATCACAATCCTATCTAACCTCAGCCTTATTAGTCTGCCCATCAGCCTTAAAAGGCAAATTCACATCTGTTTCAATATTCTCCCCTATGTTAGGAAGTGGCGTTTAGGACATTTCACCTTTGGCAATCATCAAAAAGCCAAAAAAGCCCCCATCTGCAGCAGACCTACCATGACTGATCCCTTAATTTGCAAATGAAGTTGACAAACAGCCTTAAGTCGCGCCACTCATATTCTCTAGGTATCAGCACTGCATGAAGCCCATTCTCAAGCTGACTAATAGGTTTTTCACTGTGTTCTATGGTTCTACAAAGACAGGAAATATATTTCATCTCATGGAGTAAATGTTTGAGTTTACAGTTAGAAGAACAACTGCTTCTAAATGTATTTTGAGCCTGAGATGAAGCTGCAAAACAAAAGGCTCTCAATCAGGACCTTACAGCTCTTTTCAGTATGAAAATCACAGTAAGAAAGGGTCACCACTGTCTCAGCAAAATGGTAAATTGTCAAGGCCCAGAACCTCCTTCATTTACAAGCAGAGGGTTAGGGCGCCTCCTTCATCCATAAGCAGAGGGCGCAGGCCAGAGTTGACTCAGAAGGCTGCAAAAGTCCAGGTTTGCCCTGACTGAAACAATGAAACAATATCTTCGGGTTTCATGAATGTAATTGCTGACCATAACAGGATTGTAGTGGAAGTATGATAAGCTCAAAGGAAAGGGGAGTTTAGCCTGATAAAAGAGATCATCTGAAACTTTCAAGTCAGGTGAATGGTTGAAACTCTAGAAGGCCTGTCATCAGTGAACTTTCCAAAGCACAAGGACCCTGTCTATCCAAAAGATCAAACAGAACAGATGATAAACAAATGTCATTACACAGGCAGGAGAAAGTTCTTGGTTTTTCAAGAAAGCAATGACCTTCATAGTCAAAAAAGAGCTTTGCCAATATAACAGGTCATGAGATGAACAAGCCAAGTGACAAATATCTCAGGAACCTTAGAACAGTGTCACTGTGGCTAGGTTTTCTTCAAAAAAACACAGTGATGCTTGCAAATAGTGATGCCTAGATTGATGTTGTTCAAATGATTTACTTACCACCACATTCAGAGAAAGGCTGTGTTTGACATAGTGGTAAAAGGGGGCTTCTGATACTTTACCTAATGAAGGGCCTCCTCCATATATGAGCAGAGGGCCAAAAATCATTGTAGGCTGTTGAAAATTGGTAAGTCCAAAAGTACAGGGAAAAGACACAAAGAAATTGAATGAAGGAAAGTGTTACTGTCTATAATATAAATGTATTGATCTCCCTCCTCAAAAAGCTATCTGTCAACAGTCCATCCAGTAGAAAAGAGAAAATGTTGAACATACTGTATGCTTTGAATGCCAAAGGAGCAGTTAACTTAAAAAGGGTTAAAGACATTCCATGACCACTTATCCAGAAATCAAAGGAAATCCTTCTGAGCAAACAAAGAAGTCTAGGGTGAAAGGATGCAACTTAAAAGTGTATTTACAGTCCATAGAGAAACCTGTGAAACACCTAGAAGCAGCAAATTATCATTGGGAAAGTAAAACAATGACCAAGGATGAGTCATAAAATGCATAAGGACAGGTATGCAATAGAAAAAGAGACAATTTGAGCATATGTGTGCCACTGATATCAAAAAGAAGTTTTTTCTCCTTGAGGAAAGGGTCGAGCAACAAAACAATATCATATGTCAAAAGTCCAAAAGAGGCGCCTTTCAAGAAGAGGTGTTTACAACTTTTCCAACATTTTTAGTGCATTATGAAATAGCCATTCTTTACTAGCAATCACCAAGAGAGGGAGGCAGTGAACATATTTCCAGTCATGAAATGTTGCTATTGACAAAAAGGGGTTTAATATGCTGATCAGAATAGAATAAAGACTGTGTGCCAAAAAGCCCTGTTTTCATATTTTACAAGTTTGTCTTTTCAAATAAGGAGGCAAACTGGTATATGATCTGATGATTAGGCAGATTTGTTTTTTAGGAACTATCACTGTTTATATTCCCTAAAACAGACACAATGGCCATTATCCTAAAAGACAGTTTCAGCACAAAGATACAGTATAGCAAAAGCAGTGACAGGGATGTGGCGCAGTGAGTTGTCAAACATAAAATTATAATAAAAATGACCCTCTTTGGAGAACAGTGCAAGTCATAAAAGATGCAGCCACTGGTACCTACACCATTAGACACAGTGGCAAACATAGCCCCAAGATTATGAAGACTTGTTTTAGGGTCCAAAGGTTAGTAATGAAGGAACCACCTAAGAAACAAAGCTGGAAGTTCTCTACCTCACACTTGTGCTAAGATCCGCGATATACATATGATCAAAGGATTGGCGAATCTCCAAAGCCAGTTTTGAATGAACCGAGGTTAAAAAATCAAAGGGTATTAAAACAAGAAACTCCGCATGAGAAACCAAACCACGGCTTTATTTTACCTTTTAAAAATAGAGTGACCGTTGATATTGTTTTGTTTTGAAAAAAGATATAAGTTTGAAATATAGGAGTGGAAATTCACTGTCAAAAAGGGCTAGAGTCAGAATCCTTTCGCATCCAGCATCAAACAAGCGAAAAAATTGGGCGAAATTTCCGAAATTTTGCATTAAAAAATCGGCGCGACGGGCCTGGAAAGTGGCGCGACGTGCCTGGGCGTCGTTTTGCAAAGGCCTTCAACGTCGGCGCGACGTGCCTGTAGGCGGGCGCGACGTGCCTGTAGGTGGCCGCCCGACCGCACGACAACTCCACCCGACACTTTTCTCCGGCGCGACGGGTTTTGCTCCAAAGGTTGCCGCGCCAGTTTTGAAGGGTTCCGTTGCATTTTTAGCTCCCTCCAAGGGGTTTCGTCTCAAACAACTCACAAGGTATTTCACCTCCTAACTTGAAAAACTCGGAAAATCAAGTTTATAAACCTGTAGACCTCGGTTTGAAGCTATACATAATTAAAAGGGAAAAATTTGTTGATAAGAAGCTGGAGGCAGGGGTATAAAGGTGTTAGTTGATGTCAAAGTTGTCAGAAACAGAGGTGCAGATATTTTGTTGGTGTATTTCTCAAACTCACAAGCAAAGGGTGTATTACCTAAACCATTGTCCGCGTTGATTTCCACCTAAACTAGGTCTGGTTTCTCTTTGCACTATATTTCATCATTCCGAAGATTTGCTGACAAAGAAATTCTGAGAGTAAAGGGGACCGTTTTTCTGAAAGACAGAGGCTTTTGGTGTTTGAAATCTAACATCAGAGACAGGAGCATAAATGCATTGATAGATATTGTGAAACCACAAGCAAAGGTGTCCCTCACAAAGTACTGTGCACTGTTTTTACAATCTAACTTAAGACTGCCTTTTGTCATTACACTACATTGTATCACTCTGAAACCTTGTTGACAGAAGAATTCTGAGGTTGAAACAAGGCCTTTTTCTGAAAAACAGAATTTTTAGTATTTGAAAGTTAATACTGAAAACAGAGGTACAGTGGGTGGATCTCTTAAACTCACAAGCAGAAAAGGTGTCCTTCACAAAGCACTGTTGCATTTATTTTACACCTAAACTAAGCCTGCCTTTTCATTACACTACATTATATCATTTTGAAGATTGTTGGACAGAGTTTTCTGAAGGTGAAACAGGGCTATTTTCTAGAAGGCTGGGTTGTTGATGATTGGGCATTTGTTGATGATCAAGTTTACATTGAGGCCAGATGTATAAAAGTGGCGATTGACTTGTCAAAAGTCACAAGTGAAAGGTTTTTTCCTTAACACTGTGGGCTAATTTTTCACATAACCAAAGAGTATCCTTTCTTTCCACTATATGGTACCTACAGGAATCTGATAACAGAGGTGTTTTTCAAGATAAATGACCTAAAAAGCAGGGTTATTATTTTTGAAGTTTGGTGTTGAAGACCCAAATACAAGTGTAAGCAGGCCTCTAACAAAGTCACAAGAGGGGATTTGTTCAAGACTGTGCACAAAGAATCTACAAAGCAGTTCTTACACATAGTGTCATTGTTAAGAAATATACATAGCTGAAGTGTATCCAGATTTGAAGAACTATTGTTAATAAGTGTAAAGGGGGTTTATTCAAGGAAGCCTTGTTGCATTCTATTCAAAATCACAGGGTCCATAACTATCCAAGCAGTGCAGTGGTCAGTTTTAATCCAGCAGAGCATTTTTCATACATTGAAGGCAGTGTGCCTCTTCCAAAGCCTGTTTCAAGTCAGAATGCCTCCAAAACGAGATCACAAAGGCAGACAACATAAGAGATATGAACCTATCTCCATAGAAGAAATCAATGCTCATCCCTCAGTGCTTTTTAATTTCCATGAAGTAGGCTGTCTTGATTTCTGTCAGAGGATAGAGGAAGTCAAGAGTTTCTCGCCACTTACACATTTGTGCGCTTTGAGATTCAAGGACAAACACTTCCAGTTAGCAGGTCTTGACTTCAAAATCTCTCCAAGGTATGTATCCAAAGCTACCAAGATCCCATATCATGGTGAAAAGTGGTTTAAACAAGCGCATCTTGATTTGGAGGACTATAAACCTTTCATCAAGCCGGAACATAGGGAGACCATCACTGCTATTTTTCCTTTCTCCTATCTTCTTGACAGTTATGCTCCACTGATGAAGGCCATAATGAGATACTTCACTTGTGAAGGGAGGTTTAGCCAAATTTTTGCCTATCATGTTCGCTTGTTGATGCATTTTACCAGGAGCAGGCAATTAAACCTTCCATACTTTTTGTCCAAAAGCATAGAGAAAATGGCAGCTACTGTCCAAAAGAAAGCTCCACTTCAGCAAATCCCTTCTCTCTTTCATCATTCCTTGATCAAAATCATCTTCGTACACCAGCTGGAGAAGAAAGGAGTTTCATGGGATTTATTCATTAGCCATGCCGATTTCGCCACTGTCCCTCCTGTTCATGTGTCTCCTACTCAGCCTGTCCATCGCCCAGTGCCTTTATCTAGTAGGCCTACCCCTAAAAAACTCAAGATGACCACTGGGCAGCCAAGTAAACAAGGAGAAGAAGAGGGCAGTGAGCCACAGGGAGAAAAGGAGGATGATGAGCAGCAGCAGCCAGATTTAGAGGGACAGCAGCAGTTGGATATCATTGGACAGCAGCTAGAGGTTGATGAACAGCATCAATTTCAGGAAGAGGGACAGCAGCTAGAGGTTGATGAACAGCATCAATTTCAGGAAGAGGGACAACAGCTAGAGGTTGATGAACAGCATCAATTTCAGGAAGAGGGACAACAGCTAGAGGTTGATGAACAGCATCAAATTCAGGAAGAGGGACAGCAGACAGAGGTTGAAGAGCAGCAGGTTGAGCAAGCAATTGAAGCATCTTTTGAGCCACAAGCTGGACAAGATGTTGAGGAAGGACAGCAAGCTGAAGCTGTCTCCTCAATGGTGACCAAAACTGTCCCTAGGAAGGGGAAATTGCCCAAAAAGACAACTCCTAGCTTACCAAGGAGAAAGAGCGCTAGATTGGCCTTCAAAGGCAAAAGTACAGTTAGAGAAAGCGCCAAGCATGGAGGTAAATCAGCTGTCATCCCTATCCCGAGCGATGATAGCGACAATGAGGCACGCATCCTTGAAAATCTCCTCATTCACAAAGAAGGTCAAATTGAGGTGTTACAAGAAGATCTCCAAAGGGCAAGGAACTTAAATCATTTCTTGGAGGTTGAGAACAAACAAATGAAATTTCATGCAGCCATTCATGAGGCAAGGGCCATCAAGTACAAAAAGGAGGCAGAAAGGGCGCAAGTAAGAATTGAAGAGCTTATTGGCGAATTTGATGGTGAAGAGGAGGAGGACCAGCCTAAGCAAAAGAGGCCTAGAACCATTGGGCTTAGGAGAGCCTTGGAGAAACAGAAGGCTGAAGAACAAGCTCAATTCGAAGCTTTTCCTCTCACTACCCTCTTTGAGCGGGAAATTGAGGAAAACAAGGAAGCTTGGCTTGAGAGGGCTAACCAGCATCTGGAGACCAAGCTTGAGAAGGCAAACAGGGATCTTGAGCTACAGAGAAAGAGAACTCTTCACTTTCAGAAGCTAAACCAATTCGCCTGGCGCAAATTGAAGGTGGCACAAGAAAAATTGAAGAAATTAAAGGAGAGGCGCCTAGCTCGGAAAGAGGCAAAAAGCATATCAGCCCTCGATATTTTAGCTTCAGCTTCGGAACATGTTTCTATGGACCCTTGAGGGTCATCCATGCCAATTTTGGGCCTGTTTCGAAAACTTTTTGTTTTTTGGCATTTTTTGGGTTTTCGCCAAAAACTCATAAATGCGCCATTTCAGTTTGAAGAGTCGTCAAGGGAGGAGGGTGATACCAATGGATCCCATAATTTCATGAGCCACTCTCCAGCGATTTTCAGGGTATTTGAAGATCATTCGCCCCTCCAAATTGGCGAAAAACAGCCTCATTTTGCACATTCTGCCCGCCCTATCAGCAACCTGCTATTTTCTGGGTTTTTGCACACAGGTACAGTTTTGAGGGACTTTCAGAGATCAGATTGAGATGATTCCACTTGCATTGGAAAGCAGACACAGATAGCTTTCCAACGAGCCATCATGAGCTTCATTTCGACATCGGGAAGGCTTCCATTTGCATCCAGTAAGTCAGGGGACCTTTTTTAGGCATAAATATGAAGTATTTTTGTAATTTTTGAACTCCAAAAATATGCTTTTCCCAAATGTGCGTTAAGCTATTTTTATCATGGGAAAATCATGTAAAGTCAATATAATTTCCGTTTTTAGCAGTTTTTTAGATATTTTATGGGATATTTTGTGCCTTGGGCTTTGTAAAGCCTCAAGGACAAGTTTAGATATTTTGACTTGGCCAATGGGATAGCTAGTTGCTCCATGAGGTTTTCCTCCTTCTAGCCTATTTATCCCATGGTTCTCATTGTAAATCAAGAGGCTGAACTTGAGAGAAGAATTAATGCATTGGTCATATGAGCTTTGAAGAATACACTTGAGTTATGATGTTTGGATTGCCTCTTGGATGCTTTTGAGGAATGTTGAAGGTTTGTTGATGGATTCCTTGACATGGTAGAATGGTATAGTGCTTCTTAATGTGTTTTGTCTTCTAGTTTTCACTCATAATTCATTTTTCTTGCTGCTATAGATCAGTAAAGATTGATTTTGAGACATGCCCATGGAGGCACCTCAAAATCCCTGAATCTTCATAGCTTGATGTTTTCTTCTCTCTTAGTTATGCTAAAGAATTCTTAGCTGCTCTTTAGTAACCTAAGGTGTTGTTGCTAAGTTTTATTCATCAGTTCCATGTATGTTGAGTAGGATGTATGGTTTTCCCTACCTACCTATCAGATGCCCATAGTTCTGTCCATAAAACTTTCTCTTAGACTGATTTGTTGATCATTTTGTTGAACCAAGGAGGCCTAGTTTCGATCTAGCCCTTTGCCTAAAACTATGAAAACTTATTTGTCCAAGTGCCCAATGACTTAGAGACTATGTTTAGGCGTTCCGGCATAGTTCATGAGTTGTTATTTTGTCTCATGTGTTTTCCCGCGACGTCAGAACTCGGTTGCAACTTCTATTCGTTTATCACTTTAATAGATGACTATGATTATGGTTCCACTCCTTTTGCAATCATGTTAATGCGAGTAATATCTTTTCTGACCGATATTTAGTTACGTATGCTGGTTCCTATGCATGTATCTGTTCGTCTCTTCTGTGTGCAGGTGTTCGTCCACGGAGATCGTGGAAGGATTGTGACCTGCCAGGGCTGAAGGACGGGGGCATCTTCTTCTTCAGATCTAGCGTTGGAATCCAGGTAGGCTCTTATCCCAAGTCTTTCATTTCGTAACTAGGAGCTTGCGTCATAGCATTGTTTGTTTGTTGCTAGACCCCTGCTGGGCTAGTAGGGATCGCCTCTGTCCGCAGAGGGGATTTACCTCCTCAACAAAATTGATAGGGGGAAACTATAGTCCATACACTATCTTCCACTTTTTACAGAATTCCAATCCAATACTCAAAAATAGAGTGATGACGATTTTCCCAATGTCACTTCTTTGAAATGAATTTTAGGAGCCTACAAAAACAATGACTTCCACAGATCATATCTCTGAAAATATTGAACCTTGATATGAAATTTTTACAGGAGCGTCCTCAGCATTTCGAATTTTCCTCATAAAAATTTCAGCTTCTGAACCTTTTTAGAACAAAATTTAGAGCGAAAATGCCATGATGACCTGTTTTAGATAGTGAAATCCCTACATAAGGAGGATATGAGGATCACAATTTATATAAATCCTTAGGTTGAAAGGGGCTTCAACAAGTGAACATGGGAGGGATTTAGGAGCTTAAAAAATGTTAATTATGACTTTTCAATGACCCATTCCACAACCCCATGGGGTTTTTTCCCACTAACTGGGGTTACAAACTTCAAACATGAATATCTCTCAAACCGTGAATAATTACGTGGCGTGCCATATATCAACGGAAACATATCGACAAGTAGAAACCATCAAAATAATTATTGACCTAGAATATAGTAATTTGGTAGGTCTAAATTCCCATGAAATATTTGGGTAGCCCCCAGTGCTGCTTGGGTTGACATCAATGACAACCGCTAATCAACAAAAAAGTTCACTTCGAAGAGGGTTGCTTGAACCATGCAGCTTATTTGCAAGAGTGATAGCATCTTACATGGGTTATGGAACTTAATTGGAGGGGTTTGGTTCATAATATAATGTTTTTTTCACCTTATAAGCCTGTAGGTCCACTCTGGAGGGGACCTAGGAGAGTGACTCACAAATTATGAGGAATCCACACCCTAGAGAAGCCTTTGGAGGCTATATGTTACACCTTGAGGACAACTTTCTCCTTTATTTAGTGGATCAATCTTTCTATTTTGGGCTTGTTTCACTTGATTACTGTACATGTGGCTTGAACGACTATGTATTTTGGATTGGTTAATGGTAGAGAAGTCTATTTTACTTCTTTATAGGCTACATTAGTGGACTTCCCTTGAAATATTAGTTGAGAATATATTTATAAATAGAGATGAATTTCCTCATTGGTACTCATGGTTGGAGTGGGGTATAAATCCCTAAGCACTATGATATATTGGAGACCTGATTCTTTTAACTGCAACAAGGGAGTAGGGTCAACATAGTAACCACCTCCTTTGGGTAAGGATGTAAGGGGGTGTGTTACAATATTTCGGTTTTTATTAATTGATGGGAAGTGTATCCAGGAACTAGTTTGTTTGGTAAAGGAAAGATAGCGTGGAAGAAATCCTCCTTGATGTTACAAATCCTAACCAGGATAGTGAGGCACTTAACCATTAAGAAGAATTTGGTCTACGAATATTCTAGGATTTGCTTGAGGACAACAAAGGTACAATTAAGGCTCATTCTAGGCACATTAATCAAACAAAAAAGGACCAAATTTTGTCTGGAATTTTTTTGGAGGTAGAAGCCTTGGAATCGGTCCTCCTAGGGCTGTGGGTAACCACATTACAACAACCACATCCTACAAAAGACATTTTCCATTCTGACAGTCATTCTACCACTATATATTGTACAAAGATTTGATCAGGCTACCCTTTTGGGTTACATCATTCTACCACTATATGTTGTACAAAACATTGTTCAAGCTACCCTTTTGGGCTGCA
The DNA here is from genome assembly GCA_034641835.2 of Pinus albicaulis. Taxonomy (NCBI): domain Eukaryota; kingdom Viridiplantae; phylum Streptophyta; class Pinopsida; order Pinales; family Pinaceae; genus Pinus; species Pinus albicaulis. Next base: position 849,741,750 of record CM076579.1, read on the forward strand.
GGCACCCACAAGAAAGGAAATTAGGCTCCTATTCTGCAAGCCTATGAATTATCTTCAGTATATTCATATTCCTCTGCAGTAAACCAAAATAGCACAGTAGATATTATATTAATATAGCTCACATAGTTTTTATTATCATATCACTATTACAATTGGATATAGTTTCCTAAATTGATGATATTGCAAACAGTTCTGTGCTGGTGGACTTATTACATGGTTTCATTGAGTAGTCAACCCTACTTATTGTGATTTTGTGAAGAATCGTATTGATGTTGTCACTCCTTATATTATTCATGAATATATATTGTTTATGAATGTGTAACACTAATTTATTGAAGAAACATAAACATAATAGAAACACTAAGAAAAAATCTACCCCACAGAATTACAGTTTGGACCAGATGTGGGTCATCAACAAGACAAAAGGATTGCAAGTACTTAATGTTCTACTTTTCAGATCATTATTTCATTGTAAATTTTACCTGATTTACTTGATTGCTTATATATTATGAGTTATTTTATGGATTTAAAGGAATGTGTGTGTGTAATCTACCAGATAACACCCTTCCATCCAACTATGTTGGCAACACTCCTACAGTAAACAACTGTGCACATGAATAAATATTCTTTATAGAAACTACAAGTCAAATTGTGAAATGAGGTGTATTATATATTTCAGCTGTTAGGGTGTCAAATGTTAACCCTAGCTAAAACCCATTAGTAGCAAAGCAACAGGAAGGTATATTGATTAGGAAAACAAAATCTTTTTTCTTCTATGTTTTTCTTCCTTATTCAATAGGAATTTTAATTGATACTATGGAAAGTGGAAATTTCCAATATGCCAGCATCATTTTAAAATTATAGAACTTCCATTCCAGTCTCCTTTTAAAATTGTAGAACTTCCAAGCAACGGTGAGTGTGTGGGTTCCTAATAGCAGGAATATTTTATGTTTGATCCGCCAGCTCTGATGGCTCAAAATTAAAAATTTGTGGAGCTATATCATTGCAGGTTAAACTTGGTCAATAAGAGAGTAATACATTGAGTTTAAATTCATGCCTCTATCTTATTCATTGGTCATATTCATGCCAATATCGGAAATACACATTCTTCCCCGATAAAGCCACTCCAAAATGTCAAGGTCATTTGATCTAATAAATTTTCTATATTATAATCAAAACAATGTGTATCATTACCATCTATTAAGTCTCCATTTAGTTCATATTCTAATTAGCTAGATGTGAGCTTCATGTAGAAGACTTTAGCCGATTGGCAAGATACTGGTCATACAAAAAAACGAAATTTAAATAATGGAATACCAGATTTATCCTAGGTACGAAAATGCTTCGAATTGGGACTTCCTGGAAGTTACTACGACATTCAAAATTGAAATGAAAACGCTGCTACATCATATTGAGTAACTGAAGAGAAAATATACGAAACCATGAGAAAGCCCTAAAAATAACTTGGATAAAATTAAGAATAGTTAATCCTAACCTTTTTCTCAGCCAATTTTTGTAACTTGGGAATATCTTCATGAAATATAGCCTTGGTGTGTTGAATTTCAGCATTCAGGGTTGTGACAACAACCCTGTTCTTCTCCTTCGCAACATCGTTAACTTTATGGTACAAAAAAAACCACAAAATTTCAGCAGTTTTTCCCAGCATTTTAAAAATTGATCCAGGGGAAATGTAGGTTTTACTAACCTAATTTGTGGCCTGGATGTAAGACTTGACAATAGTATAAAGCTTGAATAAGGCATTTTTTCTGGAGATCTAATTATCTCTCTATTTTTAAATTTTTTACTTTTCATACTTGGTGCAGATGTCATCCACCTGCGTGAGAATGTTGATGATGCTCATCTTCACAATGATGAGATATGATGTACTCAATGACTGGTCTCTTGGAACTATGTTTTCCTGTAGAATTCCTTCCCGGAGAGGAAAACAAGATTCCTACCGAAGGCCTTGATTTCAAATCTCTTGCAATCTTAATTAAACAAATTTGACTAAAATATTGAATAACAACCTTGGTTGAAAGTTTGTAGAGTGATTATTAAGGGATAAAAAATTGTAGGAAGAGATGTATATTGGTAGAATTTCACTATTTAAAATTTGGGAGTGGCCCAACTTGGAAGTGAAATTGAGCTGTTCAAATTGCAGGTTGAATAAAGTTGTGGTAGTCTAAGGATTTTTGTATTATATGGAAACTTTTTTTGTTCATTTATGGACTCACAAATTTGATGCCCCTTTTATGTGATCTCTTAAAATGATGTAATGTCATTTTTGTATGGTTTCTAGTGTTGTTAGAAATGAAGAGAAATTCATCTAACCTCCTAAAACCATGATGTAATGTCATTTTAGTATGGTTTCTAACGTTGTTAGAAATGAACATAAATTAATAGTGTGGAGATTTAACATGTCATTATGCTATGATTTGATTAGTGTTTGGTTAATTCATCTTTTATTTATAAAAAATTTCTTATTATTTTTCACTTTTGTGGTTGATGTGTGTAACTATAGGATCATTATTTTCTATTCAAGTGTGAGTGGACTAGGTTATTCTAAGCTATGATGAATGAAAGGATTGAATATCTAACTTATATTTCCTTATGTGAAAGTATTATCAAATAGAAAGTGTTTGGTGTTCCCCTTCTGTTAGTGTCAGAATATGCATGATTCCATCAGTGATCAAAATTACTCTTTTTTTATTCATTTTAGAGGTCCCACTCAAAATTTTTTTATCATTCCATTAGGTCATGCAAAAAATTAATTCAATGATGGTATCCCTAGTCATAAAACATCACTCTCCCTCAAAATTTCACATTTGTTGGCCCACATTCATGTCTTTCTGAGCATTAAAACACTTTTGAAAATTTCATTTCACTATGTCTTATGCCAATCAAAGTCAATCATAGATTCGGGTCATTCAAGGTTCCATTAGGTCTTTAGGTTTCATAGTTCAAGGTCCAAAATGCACCATTTAATTTCAATAAGGTCAGAAAAAGTTGTGAGAGTGACTCAATAAACATTTCATTATCATCCGTAGAGGATTATTAGCATGTAAATATCATTTTTAAAGTTGTAATTTTGGTTTTAATGTATGATTTTCATACTAATATGTAATTTTATTCAAAAAACAAAGTTTTAGTTTATTTCATTTTTATGTAATTTTATGCTTCCTATATGTAATAAGTTACTATCCCTAGCTTCCAACTCAAATCAAACATGCCAAATTGAAATAAAAATGTGGCAAACACCAGTAACATCATCCTGAAAGGAAGAAAAAATCAGACGAAAGGGTAATCAACAAAAGTTTTCAAAAAATTGAAAAGAGACATTAGAAAAGTGGGTTTTTAAATTAAAATTCGAATTCAATTATCTATTTATAAATCATTGACATCAATTCAAATTCATTTTCCTCCTCCAAACATCAAGCAAGCACTCTAAGAGACCAAATTTTCAAATTTCTGAGCGAAATTAGCAAAAGAGCAGAATTGAGGGCGCAAATGCTAAAAGCAGGGCACAAACGTTGAAACGAGGGGGGGAATACCTAGTTCAGGATGAAAATGTTTAAGATGGGGCACAAATTCTCAGCATAGGGTGCAAATGATCTGTCCATGGAAAAAATGACCAGTAGGCTTTAGAAAGTGTCCAAGTGGTGAGAAATTGTCTTCATAGATCCACCAACTCATTCATTGACCTCCAACAAACCAGTAAGATGCTCATGCCATGAAAAAACATTTTCATAATTTTATGTGTTGAAGACTTGTAAATTGAGGTTGTGATTTGGTGTTTAAATTGAGGAAAAACCCTAGTATCCCATTACACTTGTGAAAACTTTCAAAATTCACTCCCTTACCCTTTGAATCCTTCCCACACTTATAAAAACCCATTCCCAAACTACTCATTTGCATAATTCCCTTTTCCTAAAAATTTCTCCCAAAACCCTAAGCCCTAGATGTTACATCTACCTAGGCTCCCAATTCCTAAATCCCTATCCTAAATCTATGATATCATTACTTCCTATCCCCTCCCTATTTCACATATCCTTATAAAACATCTCCCCCAATTTCCCTTTCCCATTTCCCTTTCCTAATCCCTATGGTTTTGACAAAAACACCATGGAAAAAGTGGAAGAAAAGATTTTTCAATGAAGGAGAGGAAACAGAGGTGAGGAGGCCACATAAAGGGGGAAGAGTGCTCAGACTTGAACCTACCAACACTGGGGAACTCTTGGCTTCTCCATTGACTATGACATGCTTCAAACATGTGGGTTGTTATGATTTTTATGAGAAAATTCAGAGGGTCCAACACCATCCCATGTTGATAAGAATTTTCATATCCAGACTCCATGAAAACCAAGTTACATTAGCTGGTGTCACTTTCACTCTATCCACTGTTATTATTTCAGATGCCACCAGGATCCAAAATGTTGCAGAGAAGTGGTTCAAGAAAGGTAAGTTGAAGAAACGAGACTTTGACTTCTTCTTGAAACCAAGACACCAAAATCAAACAAAGAGGTTCTTTCATTTTTCTCACCTCCTAGAAAAATATGCCCCAACGATGAAAATAGTCATGAAATACTTTTCATGTGAAGGAAAATTTTCAAGGCTATATTCCTATCACATCCAGCTCTTAATGCATTTCAGTAGGGTAAGGATTCTCAACATACCTTATTATATTTTTCGGAGTATAGAGAAGATGGCATACATTACCTAGAAAAAGGAGTAAGAACAACAAATGAGAATCCTATTCCATCATTCCCTCATAAAAATCATAGTCCTCCACCATCTCAATCAACTAAACATTGCATGGAGCACCTTCATATCTAATTATATTTTCAATGAGTCACCCACTCAGCATGAACAAAATTTCCCTTCATCATTCCAACCATCCACTTCCATCCCTCCATATCAAACCATGACACATTCATCATCATTATATCAATCCCCTTCACCTCCTTCATGCCCATCTCATCATGATACTTCATGTCCATCTCATCATGATTTTGGATCACCTAGCAGGATTGAGGACATTGAGCCTAAATGGGCTAATATGGTTGAGGTTGAGCCATTGCCAAAAATCTACCAAAGAGGCAATGAGTATGTGTTTTATCAACATGGAGTGGAAGGGGCCATGCCTTCTACAACAACACAACACGTGGAAAAAGGCAAAGAGAAGGTCATTGAGCCAGTCATTCATGATGAGGAGGATGCTCATGAAACAAAACAAGAATTTCAGCTTGTTGACCTAGATGAGGATGACAATGAAAAAATCACTAATGCAGCTATCAAAGGAAAGGATGTCAAGATTAAGGAGCTTCAAATTAATCATGACAGGGCAAGATATGTTGTACACTTCTTGGAGCAAGAAAATGAGCAATTGGAGAGCAAACGGGTCATTGATGAGGTAAAGTATGTCATTGCTTAAAGGGAGGTAGAAAAGGCTAAAACCATGCTAGATTAAACACTTGAGAAGTATGGCTTATTTTATGATCCATAGGAACAAGCACCAAGGAAGAAACCTATAACTAGAGGGCTGAAAAGAGCTCTAGCTATAGAGAGGCAAAGCGAAGCTGAGTTTGCTTATCAGCTAACTCTAAATGAGCAACTTGCTATTGTGATCAGTGAGAATAGGGAGCCATGTCTTGATAGATCCAATCAACATGTGGAGAAGCTACTTGCAAAGAAAAATAAGGATAATGAACTATTGAGGAAGAATTCCAAACACCATGCACTAAAGGAGAAAATTGAATTGGCCAAGCTCAAAAGTGCCAATGCAAAAATTGAAGATTTGGCCATGGAGGAGAAGAAGAAATTGGAAATTCTTGTTGAGGCTTCCCTCCAAGATTAGATGCATCATCATCACCCATTCAAACAATTTTAAGGAATTTCCAAACTTTTTTGCAAAATCTGGAAATTTCTGAGTTTTTTGAGACAAACATTTAACACAAAAATTGTCATTTGTGCAGTGCCCTAAGCTCTACGTAATGAATTGAGCCACTTTTTAAGGAAAATAAAGGAACCATTGGATTCCTATTGACCAATTCATCTTATAAAACTATGTTTCCACCCTTGGTTTGTAGTTTTGAAAGGTGAAAAGCTCAAAAAACCATCAAAAAATCACCTTTTTGCCCCTTTTTTTACCTAGATGTTGCGCAAATACCAGTCTGAGGAGAATGAATTTTTGAGGGGGGAAATGGCCTTCATTTTCAGAACTTGATGCATATTAAAAAAGATGACAGGTAGGGCTTTCCAACAAGACATCCGAGGCCTGATTTGAACACCTATAAGTCATCCAAAAGTGGCCTTGAACACGGAGGGCGCAAATGACACTGCCAGGGCGCAAATGCATAGTGGAGGGTTCTGATTTTTTCCAAGTTTCTCCAAAATTTTGAATTTTCTTCAAGAAATTATGTTTCTACTTATGTAATTAATCATGGTAAATTTTATTATGTAAAGGATGAGTTACCTATGGGTAGATTCATGGAGTAAAATTCATCATTAAGTCATAATGAATCAGTTTAATGTAATGAGGAGTGAGTCTCTTGGACCATCCTACACTCCGGCTTTCAGTTCAGTATTCTGTGGATATCTTCCTCACCTTAGGGATTTGACCCCCGAGGATGAGTGAATGTGGTTTTGATGCCTATTTAGTCTCTTTATTCACTCTTATCAAGGGTTGGAATTGGTTTGTATGTTTGCTTATTGATCAAGGAACTATTGTACTCAATTTAGCCAGCTAATAAAGAGGAGTTGCAACCATTTTTTGGGATACTTGTGGTATGATGTTTATCATTGTATTTTATTCATTTTTATATGTTAGAATTTATTTTATTCATGTTCACTTATTCTCTATGGTATGATATCTTTCAAGTTTGATAATCATAACACGTGCTTGCTCATGCTCTGTTTTGGGGAATTGATCATAGTTTGTCCATTTTCCTTTGTTTAGGAAGAATACGTCTCCCATGATCTTCCTAGCTTATCATCAGTCCTACAACCATTTAATCACAATAATATTTAACTAATAATCGTTATCCCTACCTTTCCCCATTGATCCCTGCAACCCTATCTCATTTTCCCTGACCTAGCTTTCCTTGACCTAATTTCTTCATACAGTTTGAAACTCAACCAAATAAAATAAAAAAAACCATTGCACTCAATATATAGCCTAAGAAACCTAATTCCTCCAGCCCTCCTGGCTGTGACCTTTTGGAGATATCCCTCTCCGACTTGATAGGGATAGTTATCAAGTCAAAAGCTTGTTATGTGGTTACCTCTGTTGGGATTCCTTCTTCAGCCTTGGGAATCTGGCAGAGTGCTAACATTCTAGTGCTGTTGGTGGGGAGCGAAAGATAAATCTTCCCTGGGAAGAACGAAAAAGATCAGATCTGATTGTTTATTGTGAACAACGATCAGGCACAAGAAGGCTTTACATCATTCACCTGGCGACTCCAGTGTCAAAGAATCCCAAGGTTCAAAATTCTCATGGCAACTCCACTCTTCAAGGACCGGTAGTCTAAAGAACTTCTTGGTGAAATCACTATTGTCAAAATGGATTTGATTCCTCGAAGGTATGATCCTATGAATTGAGCTCATATTTATGGTTTTCTAAATCGTATTCCTTGTATATATTGGCAATCAGGGTTTTCAAATTTTAAGGATCAAGACAGTGAAGATGCTAGTTTTCATTTGGTCAAATTTCATTTGGATATTCAGAGACTAAAGATTAAGTTTCCTGAAGATTGTCTGATGAAGATGTTTATGGCTACCTTGGAGAAAAAATCAAGATAATGGTATGAGAGTCTACCATATGCTAGTTTATATTCTCTGAAGAACTTTCATTCATTTTTCTTTCAAAATTATCGAAGCTCTAATTCTTCGATGATTGATAGTTGTTGTGATATCTCTCATAATTTCATTAAGTTTCTTGAAAATTTGTATGGGGATGAAGAGTGTCTATATGACGAGATCATAGAATCCCTCCATGATTTTTCTTCCCAACAAGAATCAGCAGTTTCCTCCTTGGATGAAAATATCCTTGAGCCTTTGCATGAGATCCCTTTTCAACACCAAAAAGAATCAGTAGCTCCCTCCTTAGATGAGACAAACTGGGATCAAGAAAGAGAAGTACCAATTCCCGATCCTGAAAATTAAAGTCACCAAATCAATGTAATTTTCTTTAAAACTCAGTTTTCTCCTTTGTATGAAGATGAAATAGGTCAACTCCTGAAAAATTATGTTATAACCTAAGCGAATGTAGATTTGGATCTCTTATAGTGTTCACAAAGTCAAGAATGTGTGAGTGAAGCATCTTCCATTATTGAAAATGAAAGTATGGGTCTTAATGATGATAGTCATGAGACTGATGAAGCCATACAAGAATTTTTTGTGAGTGAAACAATTTGTGATGATGATTTTCTGCAAGGAGATCAGCTAATAGATTTTTTTTTCTTTCGTGAAGAAGATAGGGCTATCATGTTTAAAAACCTTGATAAATGTTTTTTGTTCAAAGATGATTTAGAATATGAATTTGAGGAGTAGGAGCCTAAGAGACAGTGTGAAAGTGATAGAGTTAGAGTTTCCCGTGCTTGAGGAATTTAAATCCAACACTCAGATAGCAAAAATTCATACTTCCCTATGCTCTCCTATGGATCAAAAACCAAGTGTTCTTTCAGATCAAAATGAAGAGTGTGCTTGTGTTTTTTTTGGATCTTAAGACAATGTAACATTTCATATTTTTGAAGATCCTTTTACTGATTTTATACAGTTAGCAGGAAATATGTATCTTCTTGTTTTCATGGACAAGAATCACATGTTCAGTAGACACTTCGTGTGGCCTAGTTTTTGTTTTTTCTACCTTCTCAAGGAAAATGAGAGAAAAAATTCACTAAGTAGCCATCTGCTGGATTGGTTACACTGGAAGGTTAAATTCACATTAGTGTACATGAAGGTGGTTGGCATCAGGATTTGAAGCCCTCAAGTATCGGTGATATGATGGCATCAATAAGTTTAGTAAGTTTTTAATTTTTAGTCAGTATTGAGTCAAGTTTCAGACATTTGAGTTTGCGTTAAGTTAGTCTAATTTTCTGAGTTGTTAGCTTTCAGTCAGTTTCAAAGTTAGTTTGTGTCATTGACTTGTCAGTATTTATTCATGCATTTCAGTTTGAATTTTTTTTACCGTATTGGCCCAATGGTTAGGAACTTGGTATAGAGTGTTCTTGACACCTACAAGGAGATGTCGTCCCTAATAAGGCTGATGTTAGTGTCAGAATATACATTATTCCATTAGTGATCAAAATCACTCTTTTTATATTCATTTTAGGGGTCCCACTCTGAAAATTTTTATCATTCCATTAGGTCATGCAAAAAATTAATTCACTGATGATATCCCTAGTCATAAAACCTCACTCTCCCTCAAAATTTCACATTTTCTGGCCCACCTTCATGTCTTGGTGAGCATTAAGACACTTTTGAAAAGCTCATTTCACTATGTCTTATGTCATTCAAAGTCAATCATAGAATCAGGTCATTCAAGGTCCCATTAGGTCATTAGGTTTCATTGTTCAAGGTCCAAAATGCACCATTTATCTAAATAAGGTCAGCAAAAGGAGTGAGAGTGACTCAATAAACATTTCGTTATCATCTGCAGAGGATTATCAACATGTAAATATCATTTTTGAAGTTGTAATTTTGGTTTTAAAGTATGATTTTCATACTAATATGTAATTTTATTCAAAAAATAGAGTTTTAGTTTATTTCATTTTTTATGTAATTTTATGCTTCCTATATGTAATAAGTTACTCTACCTAGCTTCCAAATCAAATCACACATGCCAAACTGAAAGAAAAAAGTGTCAAACACCAGCAACATCATCCTGTAAGGAAGAAAAAATCAGATGAAAGGGTAATTAGAAAAAGTTTTCAAAAAAGTGAAAAGAGACATTAGAAAAGTGGGTTTTTAAATTCAAATTTGAATTCACTTAGCTATTTATAACTCACTAACATTAATTCAAATTAATTTTCCTCCTCCAAACATTAAGAAAGCACTCTAGGAGACCAAATTTTCAAATTTCTGAGCGAAATTGGCAAAAGAGTATAATTGAAGGTGCAAATGCTAAAGACAGGGCACAAACACTAAAACGAGGGCACATATACCTAGTTGAGGGTGAAAATGTTTGAGGTAGGGCGTAAATTTTCAGCAGAGGGCGCAAATTCTATGTCCATGGCAAAAATGACCAGCAAGCTTTATAAAGTGTCCAGGTGGTGAGAAACTATCTTCATAGCTCCACCAACTTAGTCATTGACCTCCAGCAAACTAGTAAGATGCTCATGCCCTGAAAAACCATTTTCATAAGTATATGTGTTGAACTCTTGTAAATTGAGGTTTTGATTTGGTGTTTAAATTGAGGAAAAACCCTATTTTCCAATTACACTTGTGAAAAAATTAAAAATTAACTCCCTTACCCATTGCATCCTTCCCACACTTATAAAAACCCATTCCCAAACCCCTCATTTGCAAAATACCATTTTCCTATAACTTTCTCCCAAAAGCCTTAGACCTAGGTGTTACATCTACCTAAATCCCTATCCTAAATCTATGATATCATTACTCCCTATCCCCTCCCCATTCCACATATCCCTATCAAACATCTCCCACATTTTCCCTTTCCTAATCCCTAGATTTTTGAAAAAAACACCATGGCAACAGAGGAAGAAAACACATCATTCAGTGAAGGATAGGAAACAGAGGTGAGGAGGCCAAATAAAGGGGGAAGAGTGCTCAGACTTGAACTTACCAACACTAGGGAACTATTGGCTTCTCCATTGACTGTGACATGCTTCAAACATGTGGGTTGTTATGATTTTTGTGAGAAAATTCAGAGGGTCCAACACCATCCCATGTTGACTAGAATTTTCATATCCAGACTTACATTAGTTGGTGTCACTTTCACTCTATCCACTGCTATTATTTTAGATTCCACTGGGATCCCAAATGTTAGGGAAAAGTGGCTCAAGAAAGGTAATTTGAAGAAACATGACTTTGACTTATTCTTGAAACCAAAACACAAAAATCAAACAAATAGGTTCTTTCCCTTTTCTCACCTCCTAGACGGATATGCCCCAATAATGAAGATAGTCATGAAATATTTTTCATGTGATGGCAGATTTTCAAGGCTCTATTTCTATCACATTTGGCTCTTAATGCATTTCACTAGGGTAAGGATGCTTAACATACCTTATTATCTTTTCTGGAGTATAGAGAAGATGGCATATGTTAGTATGAATCTTTTGTCGTAAAAGATCACTTTAGCTATGCATAACAAATAGCCCTAACATCAAGTATGATTGCCAATATCTTTAAGTCTGTAGTTAGTTGATCCAAATAATGCTACATAAATCTAGATCTAAGCATAAAATACATTAAGCAGTAAAAATAGAATATGGCTCCATGTATCCAATAGAAAAGAAAAAAATGATGTATTTGAAAGAATTTTTCTTTATATTAAAAAGGGGGCACCTGAGAGGAAAACAAGAAAGGTGTTTTCTGGTTCTCCTCAATGGGATGGGTTCTTGACAGTCCTCAGAATTTCAGATCTAAAATTCCTCTCTCTTGTTGGTGTAGAAAACCTAGACAAACATAGAACTCAATGTGAGCTCACAAGGAAAAAATGGAAAATGTGACCAAGTGTATAGATCCAGAGTGATCTAATGCAAAGAAAGGTGACTAATGAATGGGGAAAACCTTTCTATTTATAACAAAATATTGGGGTGATCTAGAACTTGGTGCATGAATAAAATATTATTAACCAAATTCTAGAACCACCCTTTAGGAATATTTTATTATATTTGTTGGAGGGAAAAGGATTTTTGACTTGGGTCAATTCCTTTATTTATAAATAATAAATAAATAAATGATTTATTTACTATTTTAAGGAAATGATGGGAATATAATTAAATAAATAATGATTTATTTAATTATTTATAAATGATTTAGTCAAATTTAACTAGGAATATTATTTAAATAGGATTTAAATAACTTATTCCAAGGAAATAATCAAATAAATAAGGATTTATTTAATTGATTTCCTTGTTTTGGGTTAAATATGACCAGGAAATATAAACAAATATAGATTTGTTTATTATTTCCTTTTGGGGTTTCCTGTTTGGACCATAAACAACTTAATAAAGGTGTTTTACTAAGTTATTTCACATAGTGAAAGAAATTTTACTTAGGGTAAAATTGGTCTTACATGGTGTACTTGGGTTCATCTAATGATAATAGGTTAGATGACCAAAAAATGGTGTAACAGATTGCCCCCTAGTGTACGAGTGTTAGGAGAAAATCGCATGACCGAAGTACATTGTAAGAACTCAATCACTAGACATCAAGAGGGAAATCAGAGAGAGAAATGTAAGGTAGTCTAATATGCTAAAGGACTAGACCCTGAGGAGATGAGACTTACAGGTGCAACAAGTCTCTAGTTTATGAAGTGGTACCTATGCTAAAGGCGGCAAGGGAGGCATACCTATGCCAGCCAAGACAAAGTAAAAAAGAATAGTATGTCTAGTAAACAAGGAACCGAACTATACAGTACATGCTGGCCGAAATACGAGCCAGAAAAATAGAATGATGAATCCCACATACATTCGGGATGTATACAATAATATTGTAGTACATGAGATACAAATACAACCCAAATGCCCCCTATACACGGGGAGGGGCTCGCAAGATCTGACTGATACATGCCAATCGAAAAGGCACTGCAAGTGGTTGGGGCCAACATCATCAAATGTAAGGAGCTGCATCAAGGGCTGAAAATGAAAAAGTCATCTGGGCATGTGGGGGGCTACCTGCAGGGCCACCCCCTCATGAGGGTTGAGACATCTCACGCACACCCGGGAATCACCAATAGCTACTACGACATCACTGGACCATCGAGTATACGGATCACGATCATGTTGAAAGGAGCTCGAACCAAGGTACACCGCTCTCTAGACCTGGCTTCTAGAATAAATGAGTTGATGTCGACAAAAGGAGGTCTGCCATAGGTGAGGTGATGAGGGATCCTCAACTAAGGCATGAGAGAAAATAGTAAAGCGACTAACAGATGAACACTAATGATGATGATGAAATGGGGAAAGGTCCAAAGGGGACCATAAAAACATGAGTACAAAATGGTATCTCATGACGGAAATCGACACAAACAAGAATGAATATGGAGGCAAAGCGGTGCCCCAAGGAAAAGAGTTGTAAGTGAGGAAATCCAATTTTGAGGAGAGGTGAAGTAAGACTTCATGGAAAACATGTGTCCTGGTGAAGTAATGAATGAGGAAAACAAACATATGCTGGCTATCTACAAGAAAATAAAACATGCATTTCGAACGGGAAATGCTAAGGGTAATATCTCTTAAGATAGAGTGAATCGCGAGGATTAGGAAGGGGGTGGCCTTCAAAGTCCTCTAAAAGATATGCCCCCTTACCAAGATCTTTAATGATGATGTAAGGACCTAGCCATAATGAGACAAACTTCCCATGACCGAGGGTATCATGGGCTTGGTCATATACTAGAACAAGGTCACCTTCATGGATGGTACGAGGGTGTACTTTTCAATCATACTGAGCTTTGGTGCACTTTTTGGCCGCTTCAAGAGTTTGCAATGCAACACGACAGTCTTCAGAGGCATGCTCAAGCATGATAAGTCATTGTTCTAGAGGTTGGGTATCAGGGAGAAGTTCGACAGCCAAATGAAGGGAAGGAATTTCACACTTGATTGGTAAGACTACCTCCTTGCCAAAGACAAGGTGGAAAGGAGTGAAACCAGTGGTGGTTTTAATAGAAGGATGATAAGCCCACAAATTAGGGAAGAGCATAAGATGCCAATTGGTTTTGTGCTTATTCACCATTCATTGAAGCATGGTCTTAAGAATTTTGTTGACTGCTTCAACTTGACCATTCCCTTGGGGGTAATAGGAGGATGAATATTGGTGCTCAAAACCCAATAGTGAGGATAGCTCATGCCAAATCTCATCTTCAAAATGTCGGCCATGGTCAGAGACCAATTGTTTTGGAACTCTGAATCGAGCAATGATGTGGTTAAAGAAAAAGAGGGTTGTGGTGGCTGCTGTATTGTTAAATGTTGGCATAGCTTCGGCCCATTTTGTGAAATAGTCAACCTCCACAATGATATATTTGTGGTTACCAGCAGATGGAGGTCAAAATTCCATGAAGTCGATGGCCCACTTACAAAAAGGATCAGCTGTGACGACGGGATGGAGGGGAGCGGGGGGAGCTCGTGCCTTAGGAGAAAAATGCGGGCAATTGGAACATTGTTTGACTCCTTCAATGCAATCACTGAAGAGAGAAGGCCAAAAATACCCAGCGTGCATGATATTTTGGGTGGTGGCGAGGCTAGAGAGGTGGCCGCCACAAGCACTGCTATGACATGCATTGAGGACTTGCTCGGCTTCAGCGTGTGTGAGGCAACGACGAAGGACATTATCTACTCCGCGACGATAAAGGTCGTCACCGATTAGAGGGTAGTGAGGGGCTTGGTGTTGGATACGTCGTCGAGCATCACAATCAAGATGAAGGGTGAAATTTTGGGTTCCCAAGTAAGTAAGGATGTCACTCTACCAAGGATCGTCGGTGGTGATGGCGAATAAATGTTCATCAGGAAGAGCATCATTAATTGGAAGGTCTTTTGTTCCGGTAGGTAAATCAAAAATGAGTTCAGCGAGGGCTAAACCTTTCTTGCTTTTTGGGGTGACAAATTCAAGGTCAAATTCTTGGAGGATAATGACCCAACGAGCGTATTTACCACTGAGGATGTGTCGACTCAATAGGAAAGCCATGGGGTTAGAATTAGTCATAACCTTGGTGGAACACATGAGGATATAATGATGCAGTTTTTGGACCAAGAACACGACAGCTAGTGCTAATTTCTCTTCATGTGAATAGGACACAGGTGGATCGGCAAGGTTCTTACTGACATAATAGATCACATGTTCAACACCGTTATCATCTTCCTGGATAAGGACACCGGCAACCGAATAGGTGGAAGCAGAGATGTATAGGATGAAATCCCGATCAAAGTCAGGAGGACGGATCAAGGGAGCGGATGTGAGAGCATGCTTGAGGGCATCAAAAGACTCTTGAGCGTAGGTATCCCAGACAAAGGGGGTGTTAGATCAAAGGAGTCTAAGGAAGCCATGTGCGGTAGTGGCATAGTCAGGCACGAATCGACGAAGAAAATTAGCTTTACCTTGGAGACTTTGAAGCTGGCGTAAGGTACAAGGAATAGGAAGTTCAAGAATGGCTTGAACCTTCAAAGGATCAAGAGTTATCCCATCTTTAGATACTATGAAGCTGAGGAGACGACCAGCGGGAATGAAAAAGACACATTTCAATGGGTTAAGGTGAATATTATACTTGCGACATCGGAGGAAAATGGTACGCAGCTCATGGAGGTTCTACGCCCGATGTTTATAACGGGCAGTAAGGTAGTCTAAATAGGTAAGGAGAATATGAGCTAAGTCATGGAAACAAGAAGACATGGCTCGTTGAAAAGTGGCGCTGACGTTTTTAAGGCCAAATGGCATGACTCGGTAGGAAAAAGTGCCCCAAAGACTAATGAATGCGGTTTTAAGTTGATCAATACGACGAATAATGATTTTATTGTATCTAGAGAAACCATCCATAAAGGATAGCATCTTGTTCCCCGCACACTCATCAATGATTTGGTCAATAAATGGTGTGGGGAAGTTGTCTTTGGGGCAAGCTATGTTCAGATCGCGAAAGTTAGTGCAGACTCGAATAGTGCCTTGTTTTTTGAGGACGAGAACTGGGTTGGAAACCCAAGTGGTGTATTCGATGGGATAATGAAACCAACTTTCCTGAACTTATCGATTTCAGCTTTGATGGCTTCACGTCTGGAGGGATGAATGGGTCTCAACCTTTGACAGACTAGAGTGGCATCCGGCCATGTGTCGATATGGTGTTCAACAATGGCAGGATCGAGTCTGGGCATTTCTGAATAGGACCAGGTGAAGATATCATGTAATTATTTGAAGATTTTAGTGTAGGCTTCAATTTCTTCTGGAGTGCATTGGGCGCCCATGGTGATATGTTCTTCGATTCCTAGTTTGACAGAAATGTCTATTTTGATGGGAGGAGATATATTGGCCATATTACCTTCTTTGAAAGCATCAAGTGAAGGGATGGGATTTTTAAACCAATCGACCTTATCGGGGATGAAGTCTTTAGATTCGAAAGCATATTGGTCATGGGATTGATGTGGGAGGAAATATGCACGATGGTGCATATCGTCTCATGAAAAATAAAGTTCGGTCATGGCTTCCATGATGTCTTCATCTGACTAGAAGATGGGAAGAGTGGATGGAATAGGTTGACCTGATGAGGTAGAAATATGAGACTCTTGATTGTGATGGGAAAGGCTCACCTATGCGATGTCATGGGGGGTGAAAGAGTAAGAAAATGAGTGATCAGGCGAAACATCGGGGGAAGGCACTAAGGGGTCGGTTGCCAGAAATCGCAGTGATGAAGAAAGGTAAGAAATGATGGCTGAAATTTTAGTGATTTCAATATTAGGATGGGAAATGTTAATGGGGGTACACAGGTTGTCTAGTGCCAGTGAAGAAGGTCTATGGTTAAGCGTGGCTTGGAATTGGCAGTATGTGGCTAAAGAGAAACGATACTCATCAAGGTGGGGGAAGAGGTGGGTATAGTGTCCATGGAAATCGCAAAAATAACAGGGGTGATTGGTGCACAAGTTTTTAAGTTTCAGGATGGAATCTGGTATGGTAACATAGACCTCAGGGATATCTGATTCTCGAAATGTTTCATTAACCATGGTCTTGAGATGTGGTAATTCAGGACAGGTATGAGTGGTATGACCGACAACATCACACAAAGCACACTGGATGGTATGCTTTGGAGGCCCAGGAGGGGCAGGGTTTGTCGGGGTAGCCTTGTCCTTTGATGCCCCCCTGCGAGCTTTGCCGTTCTTACCTGAAGCGGTCACAACAGGAGGTGGTTCCTATTGAGGTGACTGAGGTACTAGTGCAGTGGGAGAAGTCATGGGGATAGGTTGAACTGGGGTCAAAGTAATATATGGTTTGGGTTGACCCAACAGGATAGTGGCTGGAGGGTCAAGATACCAAACGAGTATACCCAAGGTCAAGTTGTGGAGGGAGAGGGTGGCCAAGATAGGGACTGAATAAGATCCGGGAGGGGGAGCAAGGAAAGGTATCTAACCAGTAGGGAAATGGCAAGGAGGAATGGTGCCAAGGGGGTTGATATTGGGTGGAATCGACCCAGGAGGGTAAAGAGGTGTGCGAGGACTATGTGTAGAAGAAGGTTCAGAAGGAAGAAGGCTGGCTAGAGGGGGCGAAGGACTAGGAGCTAGTTGAGGTTGAGGTTGCTGACTAGCCGAGGTGGGCTACGTAAGGTCAGCGCAAGATAATTGCATCATGCAAAAATTCACCAAGATAGGATCAGATATAGGAGGAGGGTCCAAAAAGGTTCCAAGCAAGGAGGAGTCTTTATAGATGTCGGGGGAAACATTGGTCAAAGAATCGACGGTTGGCTTATTGGTGACAACAGAGATGGTGGACTCAAGGGAGGTCTATGATTTTGGTTCATGATATGTCAACTGGTCGATGGTGACAATATTTCCATTATGAGGGAAAAAAATCTTGTGGTGGACTACGGATGGGACAACAGACATGGCATAGGTGTAACTACGCCCCAAAAGAATGTTATAGTCAAGAGGGGCGTCGATAAATTCAACGTCAACACAAACAGTCTTGCCCGAAAGGGTGATAGGACAGTTATGGAAAAGGCTGATGGGCTGGGAGGCATGTCCATCCCATGCATGAAGGGTGATTGTGGTAGGGGCCAGCTCAAGAGATCCAAGTTGTTTCCAAACCAAAGCAGACATCACACAGGTAGATGCCCCCTCATCAATAATACACTGAGCAACGTTGGCATGTTGGATTTTGACTGGGATTTGGAAAGCAACAGAAGTAGGAAGGGGGGGGATGGTCTAATTGACGGGCGACAAAAACAATCAATTGGTCATCAACAGGATCTACAACACCCATGGCAGATAGTAGAGCCTTATTTTGAGAAGGACATGACTAGAGGAGTTCCAGTGTTGAAATGGAAGCAGGAGATTGTTCCAGATCATCTACTATGTTATATGAATGGGTAGCTCGACCAGAGGCAGCATTTCGGCATAATGGGCCCTTAGGAATCTTGGTATGAACCTCAGTTTTGGGCAGAGGGATGTGCAAGGGACCATTGGGTGTCGACAAAGGCTTTGTAGGACCTGAAGATGGGGACTCGGAGACAGACGGAATGGGAGGCATGGAGTACTGATGAGATTGATTTTTAAGGTTAAGGTCGACTGTGAGAGGTTGGTCAGAGGCCATCATGAGAATCTGGTAATCAGAGCAACCATAAGGGGAAGGTTGAGTGGTTAACGGGGCATGAGGTGGTTGAGTAGCCATGAATCCTTGTTGAGGGAAAGGATCGGTAAACACAGTGGGTTGAGAAGTATCCGTATTGGAAGGGATAGTAGGGGAAGAATGTTGTCCCCGCACGGTGGCTTGAGACTCCCACATCTGCCGCATTTGTGGTAATAGGGGAAAATCATGAGTGTAATGACCATAAACACCACAACATGAATAGGGCTTATTGGTGCGAAGAGGCCTATCCGGCTTGGGCTGGGAACCCTATGGCTGGTTGGTGGTGTGAGAATCAATACTTGGAGGATTGGGTCCACGATTACCAGAGGCAGATTGATTTCCTTTCCTCTTTCTTTGAGAAGGAAGAGAATTAGTTGCGCCCTGCTGTGCAAAGATGTGCCATGGAGGGGGAAGTAAGTGTGTCTGCAAGGGTTGAGAAGGCAAAGGAGGGAGAGGTCCAAATGTTGGAGGAGTTGGGACACCAGGCTGTGAGTAAGGATAAGGGTTAGGGTGGGAAACATGGAGGTAAGCAGGAGGGTGGGAAAAAGGAGGCATGCCATATCCTGGATACATGCTACCTGGAGGGGGAAAAGTGTTGGAGGTGATGGCCCCTCCGGGTGAGAAACTGTAGCCCATAAGAGGTTGAGCAACGGTATGTGAAAGATCTCCAACGATACTGTTAGCAGAGTGAGATGTCCCCGGGGCGTTAGTGCCACCGGGTTTGGGGAGGTCAGGAAGGATGGTATAAACATAACCAAATTGAGCATAGATAAGGTCATATTTCAAGGCTATTTGGAGGGCGGCTTCTTCGGTTTTAGGGAAATGGGAGGTGACATCCTTGCCAATGGGAGGTAAGAGAGAGTGAAGGAACCAGTCCATATAAACGCAGTCTTCAAAGGGAGGAGTGCGACATAAGCTTCTTCTTCGCCGCCATTCCTGGACATGAGTGGAAAGGTGGGTCGAAGAGGATTGACAGAAAGAAGTTAAAAGCTCGGTACCTGTGTCGTATCGGAGAGGTAGCTGGAAATAAGATAAAAAGGCTTGGGCAATGGTCGCAAAAGTGGTATAGGAGGAGGTGGCCTGATCAACATACCATTTAGAAGCTTTTCCAGTAAGCATGCATTGAAACAATCTAAGGTGGATGGAGTCATAAATAATGGAATTGGATGAACATCACATATGGAAAGATCGGATATGATTGGAGGGATCTTCACTAGCAAGGCCTTCGAACTTGGGAATGTCGGAGGGGAGCTTGCTTGGCATAGCAGGCCAACTAACATCGTGGCGGATAGGATCATTGATCAGTTGATTGAAGTCGGGGAGACTGAGACCGGCAATATAAGGGAGAAAAAGGGGCAGTCAAGGTAGGTCCCGTAGTGGTTCCACTAGAAACGGACCCAGCAGTAGAACTGGGGTTGCCGCTAGCGCTAGGCCCTGAGCTAGACATGGTGAAGGTAACAAGGGGGGAACCAGGAGTAGGGGGAGAACCCGAACAATCAGAAGAAGAGTCAGAGTGCGGACTCGGGGGAGGACTTACTCGTTGACGACGGGAAGGAGGAAGTCGACCAACCGGAAACTGAGGGTGAAGGCCAAGAAGTCTCCGGGATAAGCACCTTGGGGGCGCAATGATGACGAGAAGAAGAAAAACCGACAAGGGCAGGGAGGGACAAAATCGAGTGAGGTCAAGGGTAGAGAGGTGCAATGTCAATTGATTTTAAAGTCTTTGCCAGGTAGTGTTAACCAGGCTCTTCTTCACTTAGGGTCAGTGTGTGGCATGTGTTGATTTTAATTTTTTAAACGTAGACGTTTTGAGAGTAAAATAAAAAGTGTGCTGCGTAACTAAAAATAAATCTGCAAATAACAGTATATAATGCTGAAATAACAGAAAATTAACAACTAACAATGCATCGATCTAACCCAAGAAGGCGGGTCTCTCAAAACTATTCCAAAAAGAGGGAAAAAATCTAGGCAAAACACATGAAAAAGAGGCTGATAGATCTAAGGTTGGGAGGGACAGGGATCTAAAGGATAAATCTGCTAGAAAGAGGTGCAGAGAATAGAAAAGAGGCAGAGGCAAGGTTTCTGTAACAAAAGGGGAAATCAGCTAAAGGGAAAAGGGACGAAGAAGGGGCCCTAGAGGTAAACCCAAACAAAACTATTATGAGGTTATTTGAAAGGGATAAGAGCTGATCGAAAGGGATCTGAAAAGGAGGTATTAGATTTGAAAATAAGAAGGCTGAAATTCTGTAATTTCAGACGTTTGAAACAGCTAAAAATCGCCCACAAAAATTGGAGGGTACTAAAGCCCTAAGGGGAAATATTCCCACTTATTTTAGTGAAATAGATCAGAAACGGGTCCAAATGGGAAAAGGCGGAGGCTGGAAAACCCTGACAGAAGCTTCAGACAAACCCAGAAAGATTGCTGGAAAATTGCAGAAAAAGGTGCAGGTCACATGTTCTTACCTGTTTTCAGTCCAGGTCACAGTTTTGGGGCAGAAAAGTGCTTCCTCAAGTACAGGTTGTAGTTTTTGGGCCGATAAGTGTGACCTATAGATCCGGGTCTCTCGGCTGCAAATTTCAAAAAAAATTGTCGTCTCAGCTGCGGCTGATGTCTGTCACCTGTGCAATAGGGCTAGAAACACGGAAGTTAAAAATATTAATGATTGAGGGTTTTAGAGGTGAAAAACACCATAAAAATAGGAAAAACAAAAAATTGAAGAGAAACCCTAGGGTCTGAAATAGATGGGTATGAAGGAATAGATAAAACGACAGTGGTCGCAAAAGAAAACCCATGTGGACTCACCAATTGTTAGTATGAATCTTTCGTCATAAAAGATCACTTTAGCTACGCATAAAAAATAGCCCTAACATCAAGTATGACTGCCAATATCTTTAAGTCTGCAGTTAGTTGATCCAAATAATGCTTCATAAATCTATATCTAAGCATAAAAGACATTAAGCAGTAAAAATAGAATATGGCTCCATGTATCCAATAGACAAGACAAAAACGATGTATTTGAAATAATTTTTCTTTATATTAAAAAGGGGGCACCTGAGAGGAAAACAAGAAAGGTGTTTTTTGGTTCTCCTCAATGGGATGGGTTCTTGACAGTTCTCAGCATTTCAGATCTAAAATTCCTCTCTCTTGTTGGTGTAGAAAACCTAGACAAACATAGAACTCAATGGGAGCTCACAAGGCAAAAATGGAAAATGTGACCAAGTGTATAGATCCAGAGTGATCTAATGCAATGAAAGGTGACTAATGAATGGAGAAAACCCTTCTATTTATAACAAAATATTAGGGTGGTCTAGAACTTGGTGCCTGAATAAAATATTATTAATCGAATTCTAGAACCACCCTTTAGGAATATTTTATTATATTTGTTGGAGGGAAAAGGATTTTTGACTTGGGTCAATTCCTTTATTTATAAATAATAAATAAATAAATGATTTATTTATTATTTTAAGGAAATGATGGGAATATAATTAAATAAATAATGATTTATCTAATTATTTATAAATGATTTAGTCAAATTTAACTAGGAATATTATTTAAATAAGGATTTAAATAACTTATTCCTAGGAAATAATCAAATAAATAAGGATTTATTTAATTGATTTCCTTGTTTTGGGTTAAATATGACTAGGAAATATAAACAAGTATAGATTTTTTTATTATTTCCTTTTGGGGTTTCCTATTTGGACCATAAACAACTTAATAAAGGTGTTTTACTAAGTTATTTCACATAGTGAAAGCAATTTTACTTAGGGTAAAATTGGTCTTACATGGTGTACTTGGATTCATCTAATGATAATAGGTTAGATGAAAAAAAATGGTGTAACAGCATACATTGCCTAGAAAAAGGAGTATGAACAGAAAATGAGAAGCCTATTCCATCATTCCCGCATAAAAATCACAGTCCTCCACCATCTCAATCAACTAAACATTTCATGGAGCACCTTCATAGCTAATGATATTTTCAATGAGCTATCCACTCAACATGCACAAAATTTCCCTTATTCATCCCACCCATCCACTTACATCCCCCCATCTCAGCCCATGGCACATTGATCATCATCAAATCAATCCCCTTCACCTCCTTCATCCCCATCTCATCATGATCCTTCATCTCCATCTCATCATGGTTTTGGGTCACCTAGTAGGGTTGATGACATTGAGCCTAAATAGGCTAATATGGTTGAGGTTGATCCATTGCCAAAAACCTAACAGAGAGGCCACATGAATGTTTTCTCAAAATGGAGTGGAAGGGGCCATGCCTTCTACAACAACAAAACAGGTGGACAAAGGCAAAGAGAAGGTCATTGAGGCAGTCATTCATTATGAGGACGACACTCATGAAACATAACAAGAATTTATGCTTGTTGACCTAGATGAGGATGAAAATGAAAAAATCACTAATTCAGCTATCAAAGGAAAGGATTTCAAGATTAAGGAGCTTCAAACTAATCTTGTTAGGGAAAGATATGTTATACACTTCCTTGAGCAAGAAAATGAGCAATTGAAGACCAAACATGTCATTGATGAGGTAAAATATGTTAGTGCTAAAAGGGAGGCAGAAAAGGCCAAAGCCATGCTAGATGAAACACTTGAGAAGTATGGCTTACTTGATGATGAATAGGAACAAGAAGCAAGGAAGAAACCTATAACTATAGGGTTGAAAAGAGCTCTAGCTCTAGAGAGGCAAAGGGAAGCTAAGCTTTTTGATCAGGTAACCCTAAATGAGCATCTTGCTATTGTGATCAATGAGAATAAGGAGTCATGGCTTGATAGAGCCAATAAAAATTTGGAGAAGTCACTAGCAAAAGAAAATAAGTATAATGACCTATTGAGGAGAAAATTCAAACACCATGCACTGAAGGAAAAAATTGCATTGGTCAAGCTCAAAAGTGCCAATGCAAAAATTGAAGATTTGACCATGGAGGAGAAGAAGAAATTGGACATTCTTGCTGAGGCTTCCCTCCAAGCTTAGACACATCATCAGTAGCCATTCCAAAATTTTTGAGGCATTTTCAAATTTTTTTGAAAAATATGGAAATTTATGAGTTTTTTGAGACATACATTTAGTAGAAAAAATGTCGTTTGTGCAATGCCCTAGGCGCTACGCAAATAATTGAGGCACTTTTTGAGGAAACAAAAGGCACCATTGGATTCCTAATGACCAATGCATCTCATAAAACCATTTTTCCAGCATTTTTTTCAGTTTTGATAGGTAAAATGCTAAAAAAAACCATCAAAAAATCACCTTTATGTACCTTTTTTGACCTAGGCGCTATACAAATACCAGTCCTGGGAGAATGACCTTTTGAGGGGGAAAATGACCTTCATTTTCATAACTTGGGCCATATTCAGAAAGAGGACAGATAGGGCTTTCCAACTAGCCATCTTGGGCCTGATTTGGACACATATAGGTCATAAATAAGTGGCCCTGAACATGGAGGGCACAAATGACACTGCCAAGGTGCAAATGCACAGTGGAGGGCGCAAATGACCAATTTTCTGATTTTTTCCAAGTTTCTCTAAAATTTTGAATTTTCTTCAAGAAATTATATTTCTAATTATGTAATTCATCATGGTAAATATAATATGTCAAGGATGAGTTACCTGGGGGTATATTCATTGGGTAAAATTCATCATTAAGTCATAATGACTCAGTTGAATGTAATGAGGAGTGAGTCACTTAGACCATCCTAGACTCCAACTTTCAGTTCAGTATTTTGTGGATCTCTTCCTCACCTCCTGGATTTGACCCCTGAGGATGAGTGAATGTGGTTTTCATGTCTATTTAGTATCTTTATTCATTCTTATCAAGGGTTGGAATCATTTTGTATCTTTGCTTATTGATCAAGGAACTATTGTACTCAGTTTGGCCAGCTAATAAAGAGGAGTTGCAACTATTTTTTTGGATACTTGTGGTGTGATGTTTATCATTGTATTTTCTTTAGTTTTATATGTTATAATTTATTTTATTCATTTTCACTTCATCTCTATGGTATGATATCTTTCAAGTTTGATAATCAGAACACATGCTTTCTCATTCTCTTTTTTAGGAAATTGATCATAGTTTGTCCATTTTCCTCTGTTTAGGAAGAATACATCTCCCATGCTCTTCCTAGCTTCTCATGAATCTTAAAACCATTCCATAACGATAATTTTTAATTGATAAGCCTTATGCCTATCTTTCCCCATTGATCCTTGCAACCCTATCTCATTTTCCCTGACCTAGCTTTCCTTGACCTAATTTCTTCATCCAGTTTGAAAACCAAAAAAATAAAATAAAAAAAAACCCTTGCACTCAATATCTAGCCTAAAAAACCTAATTCCTCCAGCCCTCCTAGCTATGACCTTTTAGACAGATCCCTCTCTGATTTGATAGGGCTAGCTATCAAGTCAAAATCTGGGTCTATTTTTATGTCTGTTTGGATTCCTTTTTCAGCCTTGGGAATCTGGCAGAGTGCTAACACCTTGCATGGCAATCCGTTCTCCTATATGTGGTGGTTAGGTTATTCATTTGCTCACGATTTGTAAACTATGCTTGGGGAACTCCAAATAAACACCTCATATGTCTTCTTCAAGGTATAACATAGGTAAATTAAGCAAATAGACCTATAATCAACGAGCTCTTTCCTTTGTAGAGTGGGAATTCCATTACTCGTTGTTTAGCTTGTCCCTACACTCTTCAATAATTATTATGCTTAATGCTAAGTGTAGGCCTTTGCCTTGATCTTCACTAAGCACAATGATTCATCTTGTCATTGAGCACATTCATCAAGTAAAGCCGCTTTTCTCACTAGGTTTACATTTGGGAAACTTTCTTCTCTTTAATTCCCTTTGCTTGATAATGCACATTTATTTTCTTAGTGATATTGTACTTAACTATAATTATCTTTTCATTATGAAATGAATTGCACAATAGGATGAAATATGTGGTTGAGATACTCCATTACATGTAATGTATTGCACACTAATATAGAGATGAAATAAACATTGTTGATTTATTTATTGAATAGGGTGATGTGTTAGTGCTTGAATTTTTCTCCTACATTTTAAAGCCCCAATATCAACAAAATTCATTATCCACAGGTCTTTTCCCAAATAACAACACACGAAAAGAAGGAATGTCAAATGACCTTTGACTTTGTTGGTGTTTGTGGACCTTAGAATGGTATCAATTTCTTGTGATGTTAAAATCCTTAATGAAAAAGAAAAATGAATGAGTTCTTTACCCCGATATTTGTGGTGAAATCCCTAGGTTCAAGTAAATTACAGACAAAGGTGTGAGCCCTAAGAAAGTGTTGGAAGTGTTAGCACAGTTCTTTGCTAGGTCATGGGTCTATTTCATTTTTTTTTTTAGGATTAGACTTTGTAAATTAAAAAAAAAAACTAATCACTACCAAAATTTCCGGTAGTGCTTGTTTTAGCCCTTTTCGGACAGTCTGTTTTAATTGTGTTTGAGTTTGTTTTTGTTTAATCCAATGCTACCAGAGATTCCAGTCACTTCCCCTGCTTAAAATAAAAATAAAAGAAAAGTGCATCAGCTTTGTGTCAAGCCACGTGTTCTTGTTTTTAATACGTTTTAAATATTTATCATGATTTAAATCATGTGATAGGAGTGGTATGCAGTCAGTCATGTTAATTTTAATTCGTGGTTATACATGTAGTTTTTAGGTGTCAATCTGTAGTTAACACAACGAGCCATTGTTCTGTCCTGTCTGTCAATTGATTAAGTTTACCTTCATGTTAAAGTATGCGATTTTCATTGGAATAGATCATGGATCCACAGTTTTAATGCGATGACTGTTTGGTTTGTCACACATAGATGCTATCGGAAATTTAGGCCAATAATCAACATATAGTGGAGGTGATTTCCAGTCACAAATCCTTTCATCTCTAGCCACCTGTAGCATATCATCTGAAGCTATGCAGCCAACTTAAGATCATAATTACTATCGCATGGTGCATGTTACAGTCTAGGATACTTGCCATAATGAAAATATCTTGCATGGGAGGGTGAACCAATGTAGCTATTTTAAACCACCGAGAAGGAAGGAAGACTTTCAATTTGAGCTTAGTTGTTGGTGAACGAGATTTTCTAGTGTGTAGCTTGAAGAGGGAGTCTTAGATTTTAGACAACATCTCATAGAAGACACAACAACACCTGTTAGGTGATATTTTCCATCATTTCCATCTATCATATTTCAGTAGATAGACTTATTAATTACTAAATATTACTAAAAGAGGAGGAAATTTAAAACAAAATGAACCACAAGGAGCTGACCTATTGGATGAAAATTCGAATGTGAGAAGGTTGTTCGTTCAAGCAGGGTGGTATCCTCTATGTTCAAGGTTGGGAAGATCTCACTTAGGAGTAGCTCAGGAGTTTGCAAATTCTTTCAATCGACAGGAAGAAACCATCTATTTTCTTATACTGCAAGTATCAATAGGTTCAATTGTTGAGGCATTCAACCTTCCACGTGAAGGATAAAAGTGGTTTAAAGGCTAATTCATCACTGGCGGAGACCTCAAAAATTTCCTAAAATATGGATACAGAGATCCTAACCAGGCCAAAGGAATTCCCAGCAGCTACCTCAAAAATGAATGGGCTGAAGCTATTAGGCTCATCAAAATTTACCTCACTTGTGAGAGGAGGTATACTATAATGTTTCTTTATCATATGACATTTTTGTTTCATGTTTCAAGTATGAAGAATCTCAACTTGCCATACTTTTTGTTGAAGAGCTTGACAAAGATGTCAGGCAGGATTCAAACACACACAACTTCTTCCGAATACATATTGTATCATCAAGATCTCATTAAAGTGTTAGTTGAGGAAGAACTAAGGAAAATAAATCAATCATGGGACTATTTTTTTACACGGTAGGCTAACCTGCACCTACACCTCCAGCTCAACTGTCTCAAACCTCACAACAACACCCTCAACTTGCAAAAGGAACAAAGAGAAAGGTTAAGAAGGAGAATTGTAGAAATTATAAAAACATATGTATATGAATGGATTCAATCCAATCAAGAAATGTACAAAATATATATATGGAATCCTTCTACAAATCAATTGTGAAAAATAAATACGATCGCAAATCACCACAAGTAAAGAAAGAATAAAATCAAACCATAAAACAAATATTTTCCCGAGGAAAGCTTGCTGCTCAAAACCCCTCTATCTTCTATTGTATATTCACCATGGAATCATAAAAAAATTACAATACACTCTTCTCACAAGAGTCTCCTACACTCTCACAACTGTCTCACACTAACCCAGACAAAATCAACCAACACTTAACCAATTATCAACCTCTAATCATCCTGCCTGCCTTGCACAATTCATGTGGAATGAAATCCCTATTCAAAACAATTGCAATGCACTCTTATCACAAGAGTCTCCTGCACTCTCACAACTGTCTCACACTGACCCAGAAAAAATCGACCAACACTTAGCCAATTATTAGCCTCTAATTAGCATGTCTGCCTTGCACAATTCATGTGCAATTAAATCCCTATTCTTAAGGAATTTCAGCCTTCCAAAACTATGCAAGGATCATGGGAAATCCAATGGAGGTCTAGTTGCATGTGAGAAACCTACTAATCACACATTTGATAGTTAACATCCCTTTAAAATTTGTCTCAACGAGGTCTCCTCTAGAACTGACATGCATGCAACTATTAATAGTAAATCATCAGTTGCATAGCAGATCACTGATTGTGAATTAAATATGATTTAATTCACTTGATCTCTCACTAGTTCAACAAATAGTTAAAACTATTCCAACTGACTTTAAATCACCCAACAAAGTTAAATAATTACTCATGCATTAAACTAATGCACTGAATGCAATTTGAACTCCATAACTAACAGAATCACTCGACATGCCTCACCAACCACCCTCAACTCGAAATACATGAGCTAACTGAGTTTATCACACCAGTTAACTATTACAAGTGATTATGAGATAAGATTACATTTATTGTCCAATTTAATAAAGGGAAAATTAAATTAGACACTGCACCAATTTATTTAATTAAATTGGCCTTCACACTAATGTATTGCTAGGACCTGTGGTCCCACACTAGAGTGTGTGCTGCAATTCCTTGTTGTACTTTCAACACTCCCTCTCAACAAGAAATGGATTATCTACCCCCCTAATTCTTCCTCTATGGTATTTGAATTTTCTCCTGGTGAGCGCCTTCGTCAGAATATCTGCATCTTGATCTTCCATGGGAATGTACTGAAGTAACATAATGTGCCTCTGAACACAATCTCTAAGATAGTGGTACCGAATGTCTATGTGCTTGGACCTATCATGAAATATCAGATTAACCGAGAGTTTAATGCAACTCTGGTTATCACAATGTATTACCATGGGATCCATCTGAGAACCTGCTGAAGCCTCAAAAATCGCTGCAAGAACATGGGGGATGACCACCCGGTCTGGACCTTAAAGCAGCTCCTTTTCCGTTTGGAATGGTGGTTCCGACTGGTTCAACTAGGTCCAGTTCCCTTCTCTCAATCTCCAATGGCTTTAAAATATGACTTTCACTCACCAATGGAAAAGAGACATCAGATCAACCTTCTTGTTGATCAGGCAAGAAAGTGATCCTTAAGCTGATTTAGGGCTCAGCCAATCCACTACTAAAGTTTGTCTCTTTGAGAAGAGGACTTAAAAGAATGTAAATTTAATCTAATTGCAAACTTATTCTATAATGCAAGAAAAAATAAACTAATCTAAATCCTATCTCAATCAGGTAGATGAAAATCTAACCCAATTAAGAGCAAGATAATTAAGTGATGAGAATTAAAATATGTCTGGCTTTTAATTAATGTCAAACTAACGAAGAAATTCAATTAGCTCACATTTGTGAGTACCAAAACACATTTTATTGAGATCATTTGACTAAAATAATAAATCAAAACACTCTGGAAGAAATTCACAAAAATGATATCAATTATCATATCAGTCAAACTAATAATTAAACAATAATATGTGGAAGAAATTCACAACACATTACTATTTAATAAATCAGTGTTATAAGACAAATTTCTGAGTAATAGTTACTCAGAAATCAGAGTTTAATTCATAAGAGCAGAGATACTTAACAATTTGAGACAAATTATCCATATCAACAGAAATGCCAAAACATGAATAAAATGAAACAACAATTTTATTAAAATAAAAATGAAACTGGTATTTGATATAGAAATGCCAAAAATACCAGTTAATTGAATCTGCTTCTCTGATCCTGGTCTCTAACAGTACTTTACATTACTTGAATTTCTGCTTTCAATACTAGAGCTACAGAAATGCAAACTCTGTCCATCATGCATAATTCAAGATATAAAGAATAAACCCTCATTAATGTTCAGATCTGAAATTTTATCTCCTCCCCATCTACAACTCTAAATCCCTATTACAGAAATGCTTTTAGAAGTTTGGAATTGCAGAGGAGAGCAACCCTTTTTCCATTCTGCAATTTGCTATTTATAATATTTGCAAAGGAATTCTTGAGATGAAAGTTTATTGAAGAAAATCTGTCCAATCACTTTTATTTGCTCAAACATTCCAATCTTTTAATTTCTGGAGCATTCTCATTGATTAAGATCTTTTGTTCATATCTCTTCTATTGTTTTCCTGCAAAAAGAAATCAAAATAAATTAAAATGCAATTAATAAAAACAAAATATCATTTCTGGCATTTAAAACAAATCCAATCAAATTCTATTTGAATAAATAATTGAAAATAAAATATAAGCTCTCTATTGATGCCTGTGATGTTTTAATTGGCCAAAGATATTATTGATGAATGGATCTGCAATTAGAAGAGGCTTGGACAAATGAAAATACAGAAAATAAATCAGAAAAATTGATTTTTCTTTAGAAATTCGGAGCTTGATTTTCTACATGATTTTTGACCCAATTAATGACCAAATCTTTTAGTGGAACCTCCTCAAAAATGTTCTCCTTTATTTTATCTTTCCAATGAGCCGTCCTGGGCCTCATTTGGCCAAGTAAAACTCATTCTATGAGCTTCCAAAGTTGATGAGTCAAATATGGCATAAATCTAGAAATTATGTTGCTGGGCTAAAAATCAAAATTTTTAATTAGAAATTTAATCCTAAATTAGATTCTAATTATCTAATAATTAATTCTAAATTAATTATTAACTAACTAATATATACAATTAATTCTAATTAATTATCATCTAATTTAGAAATTAATTAAGTTACAAAATTAAATTAATATATAAATGATTTGAAAAAGTTAATTTAAATATGATTAATATTATAATTAAAATTATATTAAAATTATAATAAACATTATAATTATTATAATATAAAAATATAAAAATAATTTACAAACCATTGGAATCAATCCATACCCATAATCCATTAAACAAACCATTGAAATCAATCCACACTTTATTAATTCATCCATGTGAGTTTGTGCAGGGGTATGGTGAGTGGAGTGTGAGGTGAGGGTTACGTGAGGGTGAGTGAGGTGGAGGTACGGGAGGCATAAGGCGTAAAACAAAAACTAATATTAAAAACTTTTAACACATCGCATATCGCCTTATCGCATATCGCAAGAACCTTGGATCTGAGTTTTTCAAATGTGCATGTTATAAAAATTGCGATGGATCCAAATTTGCGATATGCGATCTGCGATGGATTCGAATCTGCGATCTGCGATGGATCCGAATTTGCGATCTGCGATGGATCCGAATTTTGCGATCTGCGATGGATCCGAATTTGCGATCTGCGATATGCGATGGATCCAAATTTTGCGATCTGCGATGGATCTGATGATGTAATTTTTTAATTTTTTTTATTTACTTATTTATTCATTTATTTTTATTTTAATGATGTTTAGTTTAGTTATGAAATTTTCTAAACTATAGCCACTCCGAAAATAAAAAGAATAAAAATAGCATTTTTAACACAGACTAGAAAAATGATGGGACTTCAAAGGAGTACCATTTTTAAACCAGTTGACCAAATGAGGTGAAACAAGCATCAATGGGAGGCTTATAAAAAATCAATTTTAAAAAACCAATCAAAACAAGAATCCAAAGAAAATGAAAAATTAACAAAAGCGTAGGATAATCAACTAAAATAACAATCCTAAAAGGTGTTTAGCCAAAATTTTATAAAAAGGGTCCCCATTATTTGAAGTGAACAAGTCAAAAATGGGGGGGTTGTGTTTTACCACAACAATGGTGACACACGGGAGAAGAACCAGTTATCTATGTTTGATATGAATGAGATTTTCCTAAAATTCAAGTAAAAATAATTAAAGAAAATAGAATTATACTTAAAATGCTTGACTAGGTTCATTAGTCTGAATAAAAGCAAGAATCATCTAACTGTAATTTTTCTTAAAATTCCTCATAAATTAAAATATTTCAAAACTTCTATATCAGTCCTTAATTAGTTGTAGAGATAAAGCAGGGGTCACTTTACAGCTTAGCTTTTAAAATATACTCATTTGTCACTGGTAGAGCCACTGTTGCCTGCAAACATCTATAGTCTCGATAGGGTTACCTTTTAATCACCAATGATTCAGAATCCCATCTCTTTAAGAATTATTGACCTAGAGATAAATCCATTTATATTATTTTATTTTATATTTTTATTTTTATTATTATTATTATTATTATTATTTTTTAAATAATTATAAATCTTAAAAGTCATTGTCCTAGTTTGGTAGCCAGATAGTTGACAATGCCATTCACTGGTTATAATTGGACTGAACAAGCTGGCTCGTGATGAGACCCCTTGTCTTATAATTGTTTGCAATCATAAGCCATTACTCTGGTTTGTTTAGCAGTGTTGGTAATGTCAGCCTATTTTTCCCATATGATCATGGTAAGCAGGCTCATGATGAGACCTCTTATCTTTTAAGTTTAAATATATCTCTGGATTATACTCTAGAAAAATAAGACTCTTCGGGACAGGGAGAATCATTGACTCCTTAAGAGTTTAAGAATGACAATTTCAGAGTTAAAAGGTGCTTTGCTGTAAAGTGTCTTTACTTGGTTAAAAATAACTTTTCTTTACTGATAATAGAACTTTGAAAGATCTTAATAAAATATTGAAATCTCAAAATGATTACAATTTTGATGAAAAAGAAATTTCTCTAGATTTTATGATACTTTGTCAACTTCTCTAAATTGGTAATCTCTTTCTTAAGTATGTCTACCTTTATAATAAGAAAATCAAACTTTACTAAGAGATTTAAGAAAAAGTTAATAGATGAATATTAACAATTTATCTCCATTTATGCTGACCATAGTTAGGTAACAAGAAGGCCTTCCATATAAATCATGGCAAAGTCACCAAAATCAAAATTGAGAATCAAAGGAAAAGAATTCTTATGCTAAAATAAGAAAAAAACTAACAAACAAAAATAAAAATGAAGAAATTTAAAAGTGGAAAGGAAAATTCAATTTTCGCAAGATAAACTCAAACAAGAATGTTTATACCAATGTCTCAACAATATGAAGAAAGAAATAATCATGTAATCAATCCTTCTTATGTCGAGATTTAGAAACATCATACATTGCAAGGTTGTAAGTGTTTTAGGCTTTTTAGATAGCAATGACGATAAAATTCAGCTACAATGAATACTTTTTGTCTGATATCAATCTTTTTGTTTCCAATCATCATCTTAATCATTTTCTAATAAAAAGGAATGCTTAAAGAAATAGATTAAAGGTTCAGAAACTTCCTAGCGTAGCTGTTTCAACGAGGATTATCGTTGTTTCTTGAAATTAAGCCAGGAGAAGAGTATGGACTTCGAAAATATGATCTAGCAGAGGATTGGAAGCTTTTATGAAGAGCTGCAAAACATATTTATGTATCAGAACAAAAAAAATTGAAACTAAAGTAACGAAATGGAAACAAATGAAAGTGGGTATATGAATCTTACCATTGGATGATTGTTTTTTGATCTTACCTGAAAGGTATCAGTTTCTCCAAACTAGCTAACTTCTTATTTTAATTAACATTAAAAACATGAAGAAGTCAAACTAACCAAAATCCTATAACCCAAAATCATTATTTATTTTATTTACACTAAAGCAAGCAGTAAAATGTAAAAATGGAATTTTTAGTGCTCAAGGGAATTGAAATTAAAAGAAATGCATCAGAAATGGGAATGCGAATTTGCAGTAACGAATGTTTCTCAAAATATTATAAGTTTCATATAAAATCCATGATTTTATAAATTGTCCAGAATCAAGACCAAATCCAAGATAATAAAATAAAAATATGAAGATAGAGAGGTCTTGAATTTCCTTTTTAATTATGGAATTATATATTTAAAACTGAAATATATGAGAAATCAGAATGATTTGAATATGATGCAAATTTTTCATTAACAACTTTCTTTCCATAGTGGTTACCCACGCTCACTTTTAAAATAACACAATGCTGTATTGGATGATCACATCACATGTTTCTTCACCATGCTTTAATTTTAATTTGCAAGACTTCACTTTTTTTGCTATGCTATATATTGATTAAATGTTAATGGCTCAAAGGCATGCATTGAAAGCTATCACATAAGAGATTACAATGGCAAATTGCCGATATGAAAACATGTAATGAGGACATGTGCAATGAAATGAAGTGATCACATCATTAAAGATATATTATATTGGGGATCGGGGAATATTGACATTGTGTTTCCCATATTGCACATTGCATATCGCAGATTCTGAATTGTGATGTGAGCATAATTAAAAATTTGATGAAGCGATTGCGATATCGGCAATTTCTAATTGGCGATGCTAATCGGCGATTGGTGAATGTTTTGGTACTCGATGTAATACAATGTGATTCTTGCGATGCCAATATGCGATGAATGATGTGGTTAACTGGAAATCGCGATCGGCAACTTAAGCACATGATGTAACATTTCTTGATATGCCGATATGCGGTGAAAAGTGGACCCGATAAATTTATGATGAAAATTTAATAACATATCAGATCTGAGACATTGACCCTTTTAAAGTTACGCTCCTACCATTATTTGCGATTGAATGGACATGATATTTTATAAACTTGATTTGAATTTCATATCGGGTCCGAAATTATGTGGTCATCGCAATATGGTAAAGTCGTTTATCGGAGATTGACGATTCATGATAATGGAAGTATATTCAACTGCAAACCTCTAATATGCGACATGACATATGAGCGAGGTAATACATCGAAGATCTTTTATAACAATTTGTTATCAAAAATGCTAAAAGCTACTTCCAATGAAATATTTCGCTACAAATGGTTGTGAAGTGGATGATGTGATATTGGAATGACATTATTGACGAAGACAAGTGGGATGGTAGTATTGCAAAAATTTTCACTGAAGTATCAACAATATGAAAATCAAGTTGAATCCTATAATATTGCTTGAAATTTCAATTGGGTTTTTTGATAGTTGAAAGCAAAGTTAAAAATATTCAAATTCTAATGAATCTCAAAATAAAATTTCCCTGAACCTGTTGCAAATTTGAAATGGGTTTGCTGCTTACTTCAAGTTTTGAAAACAAATGAAAACCCGAAAATAAAACAAAACAAAAATAAAAATGAACTAAGAAAAAGAGAAACTAATAATAGATGAGAATGAACTTGTGAATGCGTACCTGGAAGGAAATTCTCTATAGTTTTTTTACCTCATGAATCTTCAAATTTTTCCTTCGATTTTTCAAAATTTTTCCTTTGTCCAAAATCATCTCATCATTTATTCTAAATCGGAGTGAGTAATCAGCCTAAATGAAATCTTCTTATTCATGTTCAGGAAATACAAAATTTACCAGAAATAAATATGAAAATAGTCTTCCCTTTTGAATTGAAACAACAATTTATTACCTCTGCTCATTCCGAATTAACTTGAGAAAAATATGTATTGTTATAGTGACTGTTCAATAATGCCTTTAGTAAATAAATATGATGAGTATTACAACATCAGATAATAAACTAAAGGTCCGAATGGGATTAAAGCCACTAATTGTGGAAAAATGTCAAAACAGATTTGAATGTGTGCACGCGGCAAAATGAGCATCCTTAAGGTCAGCTTAGCAAATTTCGAGGAAGATAATATGAACTTCATATGATTACCACGAAAGGTTAGACTGAAGAATAATGATTGAGTCAGAATTAAGCTTATCATAGACAGTCATACATTTCATGGGATAATGAGATCATGAAGCTTTTATATCCTCAAAACCTTTATCATATAAATTTCAAAAGAAAATCTTAGAAAGAAATCTTGAAATTAATAAAAGAGGCTTTGAGGCGATTGATGCCAAGTGCAACCTTAATTGAATTTAATCAAGACATTATTCAAAATAGACAGAGTATAAGTATTGTTGTAAGAAATTTAAAAAGGAAAGCAAGAATTAAAATTTTCTGATTAGGAGAGAATGTTTTCATTGAACATGTATGAAAATGGCTGATTGCTTTGTTTTATTTTTTAATCTACAGAACTGTTGGAAATAAATTAACTACATTAACTCTACTCCTATTCTAACCATATACTTGAAAAATGACTAGGTATAGTCATATTTACAGTGTAACCATTTTCTCATTTTAATCCCTGCATGTATGTACAATTCAAATGTTAGAAAAAAAAATACAAATCTAATTGAACTAAGAAAATTAAACCTAAAATAAGAATGTACAACTATTGTTAGAAGCTTATCTAAAATCTCCTTCTCATGAAATTTTCTTTCCAATTTAATACCAGTTGGATCATAGAAATCCAGATGAATTTCTTTTAAGGATTGAGAAATATTCAAAGAAAGAGATAACAGGCCAGATTGTGGATATGAGCGTTTAGATTCAAAAGCATGGAAGAATTTGTTAGTGTTATGTGTAAATTTTAAGCTATTGACAATCTTCTATGAAGGAACACTTTCCAAATATTTTTCAAATGAATTAATGAAAAATGGATGGAAATATTTCAAATGAAATGGAAAATTATTAATTAAATTGGATTGCTAGCAGACTTCCAAAAATACATTGTCCTGTTGATATTTCCTTTGAGAAGATAGAAACTTTTGATAAAACATTAGCATTGATTGAAATTGAAATTGAAATAGGTTTTGATACTCTTGATTATAATATAAAATTTCAATTTTCCAATAGGGCAATGCATCAATTGAATGTTTGATAATAAAGTGCTCAATATGCCAGCATAATGTATCAAAAATCTGAAAAATAAAATATGAAAATAAATCTGATTTAATACAAAATAAGTAAGGAAACAAAAATAAAATGAAATCACTATTGTTACAACTAATGTTACAGCACAATTGGGATTGTTTTGAAATAATTTCTTTTTCACAAGGATTGGCCACAATTATGGAATTTGAGTAATTTCGAATTCCAACTTGTGAATTAGAAGGGGAATTATGATTATGAACAGGAATGAAAGCTTGATCATGATATGAATCATAAATTGGAATATTTTCTTGAATAGTGAAATCATGAAGATAATTTGCTGCTTTAGAATGAGGATTGGTTGGAATAATTTCTAAATTAAAATGTCCCTCATTCTCAGATGTTATTTGAATTTTATCATGAGGATTTTCTTTAGAAGAATAAAAATCAACATCCTCAATGTCAGAGTAATTATCATAAATGACTTCACAATATTCTTTAGAATTCCCTTCAATCTCATCCAATATATCCAAACAAGGAGGAACAATAATTTCATATTCATTAATGGCAAACGAATGATCATTAATTGCTTCTCTATCTTGATAAAAACTTAATGGTAATTCATTTAGATCAGCCTCTGTATTTTCTAAAATATCATTAACACCAAGAGGGGGAAAATTACCATCATTAAAAATATCAAGATAAAGGGAAAAATGTGAATTTGAAATAATGCATTTAAAAATGTCCCTATTTGGGAACTCTTGTACATTATTATCATCGTAAATTTCAGATTCCAGATCATTCCTTTGTGTGCACATGCTTTCTTGAAGAAGACTGCTTTGCTGCCCTGATTTCGGCATTTGTTCACCATGAAAAAATTCAGAAATTTGTACAGCAATTTACATTTTATTAATTACTTTGATTGTTGCTTGCACTTGCTGACTTGCAATCTGATTTTCTGAATTTAATGCAAAGAAAATTTCAGATTCTAATGCAGTTCTTTCTCCAAAATTGCTGTTGTTGTCTTCTTGCATTTGATTAGAAATTTTTTCCAAGCTTTTTGAAACCACTTCATCACAATTTATTTGGACATCCATATTGGAATTCTCATTCATGTTAGAAGTGGATGGAGCAAAGCTTGAACTAATTTCATATGGATCGGGACTAGGGGGAAGAGAATAATTATGTTCAAACCAATCTAGTGATTCTTCTTTCATAGGTTCATTTTTTACATTAAATTTTAAAAAATTCAAATGAAATCGAATATTAAAATCTCTAACAGATTCATTTTCTTTTCGTAGATATTCAATTTCATCATATACCTAATCATAATTATAGCTGTCAAATCTACAAATGAAAATTGTAACAAATTGATCTCAGCTGTGAATTGAGGCAACCAGAAGAGTTCTACACCAGTTTCTGGCTTTTTCCGTGAATGTGAGAGTAAAATGTCTGCATAAGATGCCTTCATCAATTCCTTGAAAATCATAATTTGAAACATTTTGAATAAATTGAAGGACATGATTAAAAGCAGAAGAATTTCTCTCACCATTAAACTTTACCTGAGACAAGAGTCTTACCACTTCGGGAGGAGTATTGGAAGATGCACATCCATGGATACAACTCCAAATTGGAATTTTAAGAGGAGCCATTGTGATTAAATAAAATTTTAAAATTGAAAAGACTCCAACAGACAACAAGTTTCAGGCCCTCCTTCTAGCGCCAAAATGTTGAAGCCTAGAAAATCGCTGCAACAACATGGGGGATGACCCCCCGGTCCGGACCTTAAAGCAGCTCATTTTCCGTTCGGAATGGTGGTTCCGACTGGTTCAACTAGGTCCAGTTACCTTCTCTCAATCTCCAATGGATTTAAAATATGACTTTCATTCACCAATGGAAAAGAGACATCAGATCAACCTTCTTGCTGATCAGGCAAGATAGTGATCCTTAAGCTGATTTAGGGCTCAGCCAATCCACTACTAAAGTTTTCCTCTTTGAGAAGAGGACTTAAAATAATGTAAATTTAATCTAATTGCAAACTTATTCTATAATGCAAGAAAAAATAAACTAATCTAAATCCTATCTCAATCAGGTAGATGAAAATCTAACCCAATTAAGAGCAAGATAATTAAGTGATGAGAATTAAAATATGTCTGGCTTTTAATTAATGTCAAACTAACGAAGAAATTCAATTAGCTCACATTTGTGAGTACCAAAACACATTCTATTGAGACCATTTGACTAAAATAATAAATCAAAAAGACTCCGGAAGAAATTCACAAAAATGATATCGATTATCATATCAGTCAAACTAATAATTAAACAATAATATGTGAAATAAATTCACAACACATTACTATTTTATAAATCAGTGTTATAAGACAAATTTCTGAGTAATAGTTACTCAGAAATCAGAGTTTAATTCATAAGAGCAGAGATACTTAACAATTTGAGACAAATTATCCATATCAACAGAAATGTCAAAACGTGAATAAAATGAAAAAAAAATTTAATTAAAATAAAAATGAAACTGGTATTTGATACAGAAATGCCAAAAATACCAGTTAATTGAATCTGCTTCTCTGATCCTGGTCTCTAACAGTACTTTACATTACTTGAATTTCTGCTTTCAAGACTAGAGTTGCAGAAATGCAAACTCTGCCCATCATGCATAATTCAAGATATAAAGAATAAACCCTCATTAATGTTCAGATCTGAAATTTTCTCTCCTCCCCATCTACAACTCTAAATCCCTATTACAGAAATGCTTTTAGAAGTCTCGAATTGCAGAGGAGAGTAGCCCTTTTTCCATTCTGCAATCTGCTATTTATAATATTTGCAAAGGAATTCTTGAGATGAAAGTTTGTTGAAGAAAATCTGTCCAGTCACTTTTATTTGCTCAAACATTCCAATCTTTTAATTGCTGGAGCATTCTCATTGATTAATATCTTTTCTTCATATCTCTTCTACTGTTTTCCTGCAAAAAGAAATCAAAATAAATTAAAATGCAATTAATAAAAACAAAATATCATTTCTGGCATTTAAAACAAATCCAATCAAATTCTATTTGAATAAATAATTGAAAATAAAATATAAGCTCTCTATTGATGCCTAGGATGGTTTAATTGGCCAAGGGTATTATTGATGAATGGATCTGCAATTAGAAGAGGCTTGGACAAATGAAAATGCAGAAAATAAATCAGAAAAATTGATTTTGCTTTAGAAATTCGGAGCTTGATTTTCTGCATGATTTTTGACCCAATTAATGACCAAATCTATTAGTGGAACCTCCTCATAAATGTTCTCTTTGATTTTATCTTTCCAATGAACCATCCTGGGCCTCATTTGGCCAAGTAAAACTCATTCTATGAGCTTCCAAAGTTGATGAGTCAAATCTGGCATAAATCTGGAAATTCTGTTGCTGGGCTAAAAATCAGAATTTTTAATTAGAAATTTAATCCTAAATTAGATTCTAATTATCTAATAATTAATTATAAATTAATTATTAACTAACTAATATATACAATTAATTCTAATTAATTATCATCTAATTTAGAAATTAATTAAGTTACAAAATTAAATTAATATATAAACGATTTGAAAAATTTAATTTAAATATGATTAATATTATAATTAAAATTATATTAAAATTATAATAAACATTATAATTATAATATAATTATTATAATATAAAAATATAAAAATTAATTTACAAACCATTGGAATCAATCCATACCCATAATCCATTAAACAAACCATTGAAATCAATCCACACTTTATTAATTCATCCATGTGAGTTTGTGGAGGGGTATGGTGAGTGGAGTGTGAGGTGAGGGTGACGTGAGGGTGAGTGAGGTGGAGGTACGAGAGGCATAAGGGGTAAAAAAAAAACTAATATTAAAAACTTTTAACACATCGCATATCGCCTTATCGCATATCGCAAGAACCTTGGATCGGGGTTTTTCAAATGTGCATGTTATAAAAATTGCGATGGATCCAAATTTGCGATATGCGATGGATCCGAATCTGCGATCTGCGATGGATCTGAATTTGTGATCTGCGATCTGCGATGGATCCGAATTTGCGATCTGCGATGGATTCGAATTTGCGATCTGCGATGGATCCGAATTTGCGATCTGCGATGGATCCGAATTTTGTGATCTGTGATCTGCGATGAAATTCGAATTTGCGATCTGCGATCTGCGACGGATCCGATGATGTAATATATATATATATATATATATATATATATATATATATATATATATATATATATTTTAAAAAAAAAAAAACTTATTTATTCATTTATTTTTATTTTAATGATGTTTAGTTTAGTTATGAAATTTTCTAAACTATAGCCACTCCGAAAATAAAAAGAATAAAAATAGCATTTTTAACACAGACTAGAAAAATGATGGGAATTCAAAGGAGTACCATTTTTAAACCAATTGACCAAATTAGGTGAAACAAGAATCAATGGGAGGCTTATAAAAAATCAATTTTAACAAAGCAATCAAAACAAGAATCCAAAGAAAATGAAAAATTAACAAAAAGCGTAGGATAATCAACTAAAATAACAATCCTAAAAGGTGTTTAGCCAAAATTTTATAAAAAGGGTCCCCATTATTTGAAGTGAACAAGTCAAAAATGGGGGGGTTGTGTTTTACCACAACAGAACCAAACAAACCAACCAGAATCTTTCTCATCTAGATGGCCTCACATGCAGCCTAACTTGCTGCCATGTACTCTGCCTTGACTGAACTGAGTGCCATAGATCACTGCTTCCTGCTGTACCAATAAACTATTGTCAATCCTATGTTGAAGATCCCTCCTAATGTGCTCTTTCTATCTAATGGACACCTGCCTAGTCTGCATCTGTGAAGTCTTGAAGCTTCACTCCCTTTGTCTATCTGTACCAAAATCCAGACTCTATAGTGCCCCTAAGATATCTAAAGACATGCTTCCTCACCTTCCAAAAGAGCTTGGCCGGCTTAACCATAGCTTCACTCAGTTGGTTAACTGCGTAGCAAATGTCTCGTCTGGTGTTCACCAAATACATCAGTGAACCCACTAGCTACTTGTAGACAGTAGCATCCACTACTTCTCCTGAAGTAAGA
Source organism: Pinus albicaulis (assembly GCA_034641835.2). Taxonomy (NCBI): domain Eukaryota; kingdom Viridiplantae; phylum Streptophyta; class Pinopsida; order Pinales; family Pinaceae; genus Pinus; species Pinus albicaulis. The sequence continues at coordinate 849,783,555 of CM076579.1, forward strand.
TCCTCTTTCCTCCAATTTCCTGGAAGAGGAGTATCCATGGGTTTATAGCTCTCCATGTGAAACTTACCTAGAATCTCTTTGGCATACTTTCCTTTAGAAACAAATATCTCACCATCCTATTGCCATATTTCCAAACCAAGGAAATAGTGAAGGAGTCCCATGCCATTAATTTTGAAATCCCTTGCAAGATCCTCCTTGCAAGAAGTTATCAACTTCTCATCACCTGTCAACATTAGATCATCAAAATAAAGTACGATAATCAAGAGCTTACCATCAACCAAAATCTGGTACAGGTTTGCATCCACTTCACTTTTGGTGAAGCCCAACCCAGTGAAATAGTTGTCAATTCGAGTGTACCAAGCATGAGGTGCTTGCTTCAGCCCATAGAGTTCTCTCTTGAGTCGACACACATTCAAACCATTGTCAAATATCTCAAAACCTTTTGGCTACTCTATGTACACTTCCTCCTCAATAAATCCATTAAGAAACACATTTTTCACATCCATCTGATAAATCCGCGACCCCATTTGTGTTGAGAGTGCAATGATAGATCTAATGGAAGGGTATCTCGCAACTGGTGTGGAATTATCCTAATAGTCAATTCCCTCAACTTGTGAGAATCCTCGGGCCACAAATCTGGCCTTGTACTTCTACACACTCCCATCTACCATCTGCTTCACTGTTACATAGTAATTTGTCACCGTCCCTGCAATTCCCCATCCTGCACATTGGAGGGCTTATTCCGTGACCTATGAGCAGTGACATGACCTAAAAACACTTTCATGGCATCCCCCTTGACAAGGACAATAATTCCCCTGAAGACAATTTCCTATGAAAAGCCCTAAAAATAGCCCTTTTGGCCTTGGCACGACTAGCCAGTTCAGCCCTCACGCCAATGGGGGAAATCCACCAAAGAGGGTGCGCCAACTAGCGCTTTGTCCCAGTGTATTACTCGTGCTAAGCTTAATAAGGATTCATTTTTAAAAATAAATGGCGGAAGTTTGATTCCAACCAACTCCTGAACGAGTCTCTAAAATGAGTTGGGAGGTTTGGCACCGGATCTCCATGTAGGGGAAGTGGGTTTCCACCTATAATGGAAGCTTCCTTGAGGATAGGGCCAATCCCACCATTGTAGGGATCCCAACTCCCCTTCCACCATCTATATAAGCTTGTCATTTTCCCTTTGCAAGCTAGCCTAAATAGAGCTGAATCAATAGTAAGGAGATTATCGTCAGACAACCGAAGAGAAAGAGATTTGTCCCATTCCTGACAAGCTTTATCGAGATGTACTCCACTGTCGACCCGCCAAAGGAATATCTAGCGTTAGAGCTCAGGTTGTATCTTTATTTGTTTTGATTAATAATAAATGACTTTGATGATGGTTCTACTCGTATGTTCATGTTTTATGTTATGAGTTGTATCTTCTCTGACTGATACATAGTTGCGTGTATTAGGTTTTACGCTTGTGTGTTTGTTGTTTCTTCGCGTACATGCAGGTGTTCGAACGTGCTAGGCAAGAGAATTGTGATCTGCCACAGTGAGGGATGGAAGCGCCATCTTCTCTGCAAGCGACAGTAGCGCAGGACTTAAGGTAGGCTTCTTTTCACATCTTGGTCTATTGTAACTAGGAACCTATGTCTTAGCATGACTCGGTTGTTGCTAGACCCGATCTGGGCTAGTAGGGATCGCCTCTGTCAGCAGAGGGGATTTACCTCTCCAACAAACTGGTGACTCCACTGGGGAGACATTGATTGGAGTTTGTCTTAGCTTTTCGATTGATTTTTGTTTTTGCTTGCTTGTTCAGCTCTTGTGGTTCGCTCTTTTCCAGTGTTAAACTTTTGTTTAGCTTCACCATCCCTGATCTGCTCCTTGATTGCTCTTTTTAATATTTTGCATTAGTAAACTCGACTGGCGCATTTTTTTCCCTGATAGTCATGCCAGCTGGCACATGTTGCCAATTTATCCCCCACGCCAATCCTGTTCTGGTGCTAGTTGCAGCCTGATAGTCACGCCAATCTTGTAAGGTGCTAGGGTTTGCTTCTTTTTGAGCTTTCTCAACTTGGTCTGTGGTTTTGGTGTCATTTTTTTTGACTGCCTGAGTGTTCTGGAGCCTTTTTTGACTGTGTGTGACCTTCATCCTCTGGTTTTTTTCCCTCTTCTATCGGTTTTATATTCTAACCCTAGGGCATCTAGGTGCTATAGTGTGTCGAGCCTCTCGTGGGAGTTTTTGGTCCTTGTTTGATCAGTTCATTTCATTATTGCTTCTCTGCATTCATTTGGTCATTTTCCATTGTTTTATTGTGTTATTTGAGTGATTGGCTTCTTCTTCATTTGAATTCTGCTTTTTCTCATTTTGAGCCTAGATTACACGGTTCATTTGATTCTTTGGGATTCCTCTTTGATTTGAGGGACTTCTTTGTCAATTTGAGGTTTGATTGTGTGTTTGGCATTGAGTGAAACTTGCTTGTCTTTTCTCTTTTGCTATCACTTCTCAATTTATTTATTTTTTCGTTATTTTTCATTTTTTTTAGTGCACTTTGCTCTTAAACATTGAAAATACAAAAAAAAATCTTTTGCTGTTGATTAGTTAATGTAAATTAAATCTTTTCTGTGTTATTAGTGATTTGTAACTCTGAAATAAAAGCATTTAGTTTTCATTAGCGTGCATTAGAGACATTAGTGGTTGTTTTGTGATCATTTTTTTATTGTGTGAAATCTCTCAACCTTCCTGTAGTTAGCTATTCATCGAACGAAATGATACATTGTGGCATGTAGTGTGCATTTAGAGGACTTTGAGACATAACATTCGGTAGGGCCTAGAAATTGAAACATAATTGAAGACCAACGCTAAAAATTATTCAATTTACCTTAAGGCAGCATTGAAATATTAACGAAATATTTAGAGGTCTAGGCTAGTGACGTGTTCCGGCGTCATTAAACCAAGAAGCTGTCATTCGCCTCTTGGATTTGGACAGCACTAGTACATACTTGTGCTCCCCGTACCGTCGCGTATATAAAGGGAGACCCCACTAGGTTGCTATCCTTTATCCGTAGGAAGCCGAGTCTACCACCTTATACTCGTGATACACCGGACATAGCATTCGGGGAGATTGCCTGCACGTACGTCAAGTCCTTGGTTTATTTCTCTTTCATTTTGAAACCAAGGTGTATATTGAAATTCACGGATATCTAGTACACCATATACCTAGATTACTAGAGCAATCATTTCGATATTTTCTGACTCATTAAATTTGAAAATATCATCAAGCACTTGTTCTTTCATGCTTGTTTCCAATATGAAAGTGATAGAGTGACCTTTTGCATGTTTCTTGACTCTTAAATGATGAAACAACAGAGTTTTGTTTCAATGTTTTAAAAATTAACTGCCCACGAAATATTCCTGGTTAAAGTTAGTTTCCTTAGGGTGTTGTTCTAAAGTTGTTTTCTGATGGCAACCTTTCTGGATTTCACCAACCAAGGAATCTTATCCGATGGGAATCCTGGTCCCTTTCCTGCTTTTGGGAATGTTGGCGCTCCTTACATGGAAACATTGTCTCTTCCTGGGTTAACTGTTGGGTTGCCTGTTTGTTTTTTTTCAACCTCTGTGGCCCCAAATGTCTCAGCTACTGTTCAATCAGTTCCTGCACCTGAGAAAAATCATGTTGATTCCAAGGTGGACCTCTCCCCTTCTTCGACTGTTTCTGCGTCCTCCTCTTCTACTTCACCTGGTGGAAGTCTACATTCGAGTAACCAAGTGGCTAAGAAGAAGAAGAAGAATACTAAGAAGAAGAGGTTAGACAAAGGAGAGGCTAGGTCTGTGGCTATTGCGCCTAAGAAGCCTTCCATTGATAAACCTTCCAACCTTCCGTGGAAAGTTAAGTTCCCTTGCATGTTGTGCCAAGTAAACCATCTTCTTCGAGATTGCCCTGGCATTCCCAAGGTAATCGAAGTATGGTCCAATGGTCACCTACCATTGCCATTGGCTTTTGGGAGTCAGGTTGGGGGCATGTCTTCAGCTAGTGCTGATAAGGCTCCTAAGAAGTAGGGTAAGATTACCAATCCCTATAGGTTGTGTGAAGGGCATCATGCCACTCACCTTTTTTCATATATGGACGAAGCCAACAACTTTTTGGAAAAATTAACTGGTTCTACAACATGCCTTCCAGCTAGTTATAATTGGATTTCTTTGAGCCCTCCACCAGCTGATCCTACGATTGGTCAAGAGTCATCCTTGGCCAATCCCGCTCCCCCGGAAATTCAAATTCAGGAATCCATTCCTGACCAACCATTGGTCATGGGATCGGTTGAGCTGGCCCCGTCTACGGTGCACCAGGTCTTTTCCGTTGAGATTGGATCTCACACCCCTCATGTTCTTCTTGTTTCTTCAGATTCTTCAGACTTGGAGAGAGATTCTCCTGTCCCTACACCTCAAGAAGCGACTCCTCCACCTCCCTTTATGGAGGTCCCAGAGGATTCACCTCCTGCCTTTGAGATGGAGGTCATGGAGGATGCTCCTTCTTCTATCGTAACACCATGGGAAAACCATCTTGGTTCCATGGTAGCCCCTCCAAGTAGTTTGGTCGCTTCCTTTGATTGGAATCGATTTCCGGGATACCGTTTTCTGTCTTATGTGCCTTTAGAGATAACAGCATAGGCCTTTGGTCTGGTCGTACCTCGCACCATTATAGAAGAAGTTGCTTCTGTTAGTATTTTATCCTTAACTACTTGGCAAGCTTTTGGTTCACCGCCGCTTGTGCCTGTTACGTAGAATATGTTGGCATTTAACAGAAGAACTAGTCAACCGTTAGGGATCCTTCCAAGGTTACCTATTACATTTGGAGGTAAAACCGTCCATATGGACATGATGGTTGTTCCAGGCCCCTTGGATTTCAATCTACTCTTGGGGCACGATTACACCTATGCCATGGGAGCGCTTGTCTCCTCCCTTTTTTGTGTGGTATGTTTTCCACATGAAGGATGGATCGTGACCATTGATCAACTTTCGTTCTTTGGTCTTGATGTGGCAACTAGCCCGCCATCATCCCTTCCTAGTTTTTATCCACCCATTGTATCTGCCCCGCTGCAGGTCAACTATGTGGCTACCTACCCCGTGCTTATACTCAGTGATGATGTCGTCGTGCATAATGTGCTGGGGGCATTGGGTCCAGACTTCCGAGATGTTTTTCTCCCATTCGGTGTGGAACTCTTAGAAGCTATGACTTCTTATTCATTATGATGAAGTACATCGGAGCATAGTTCATTTTCTTGTGTCAAGCTCCTTAAAAAATGAAACAAGGTCATTGGAGCACAGTTCGTTTTCTTGTGTCAAGCTCCTTAAAAAATGAAACAAGGTCATCTGAGGATAGTTCTTTTAATGTGTCAACCTCGTTAAAATAATGAAACAATTTCCTGTGCAATTCAAGTCTTTGATAAGATCTCATAAAATCCCAGTCGACTCTCCCTCTTGATCTCGTAATCCGAACCTTCACTCCATCTGTCTTTCATATGGATTGAAGCTTGGGGGGCATGTACCTCGAATTGAGTCACCATGCTGGGGGCATGCTTACTATTTCAAGCATAGTTTGTTTCTATTTCAAGCTTGTGTAAAAATTAAACTGGTTTCAAGCATAGTTTATCTTTGTTTCAAGCTTGTGTAAAAATGAAACCAACTTCAAGCAGAGTTTCTTGATTTCAAGCTTGTGTAAAAATGAAACCATTCCCATTTTACCTCTTGTGATTGCCATTTTATCAGCCTGTTTTTTCAAGATGAGCCTTGGTTTTCTCACTCCATCGTCACTATCTACTTGGCCGATCATATGCATTCACTTGGTTGTTTTACTTGTTCCTGAGGAACCGCTGTGATGAGTGGTCTTGTTAGCTAGCCTCTTAACCTTTACTTGTTCTGAGCAGTTCCACCATTACCGGAACCAGTAGCTACCCTTTGTACCACTCGTTCCTCCAGGAGGAGTCACCTTTCAGCTCTTTTCTGACTCTCTAAAAATGAAAAGATTGCCGAGTCACTTGTCATTTTGATCTCGTTAAATTGGCTGTGAAATGACATCTACCGAGTATACGTTTACCCCTTTTTCAGGCTGGGATAGATTGTTTATCAAAAATAATACCCTAGCTGATCGCGACTAGGAGGTTTTCTCAGACATAGTTTTCTACCTTTTCGAATCTGAGGAACTATTTACGAAAAGGGACTGTTGGAGTTTAATTTTCCGTTGTCTTTTCAAACTCTCTAAACATGAAAATATGTCGAGTTCTTCCTTTTTCAGACTCATTAAACCCTGATGACATCGGATTTGGTCGTAATGACGATATTCGAGTTCCTCCTTCCTAGGGCTCGTTAAATGTATTAGGATGGATTCGTCCGAAGGATGAAATTATATTACAAGCATATGTTATCCCCTTCAAGCTTGTCTTCAAAAATAATTGGGGTACTTGCCAGAAATGGTGGGGAAAATTGGAACCAATATCGTCGTCGTGTCGACAGTATGTCACTCTTGAAAATGGCACTTGTCTACATCCGTGTCGGGTTGGGGACATCTCATCTCATTCTCTGTTTGCCTCCGTGGGTTTGGGTAATCCATTTTGACCTCTCATATGCTCTTTGCCTCGTCGTCATGACCTCTGATCTTTTGATGTCAAATACTTCCAAATCCACTGTCGTTCCACCGATATGTTCAAGAGAAGTTGACCTCTGCAAGTTTCAACCTTCCTCTAATTCTCATCTAATCTTGATTCACAACACTATATTCCTTTGTCTCGTGTCATGATGTGGGAAACACTATGGCCCACCTTTGATCAAGGTCACTTCCTATTGACTTCAGCTCATTATCCAGGAAGCTGATCTAGGGGCTCCCTTTTGGTACCTTGGAGCCTGCATGCCTCAATGGCAGGTTCTTCGCATTCGACGCAAGGTTTTCATCATTGGCCTTCGATCGAATGATTCTACGGGTGTTCGATGCCAGCTCACTGTTCACATTCTGTGGATGGTACCTATAGTACCTTAAGGGCCATTATCATTATTGGTGGTTCCTCTCGCGTCTGTTAACAGCTTTCATCATTGGCTAGTAATTAGACGATGTTCTTGCATATTCGACTTCAGTTCACTTATTCACATGCTATAACTTGTACTTTATTCGGGTCGAGATGGAGCGCAAGACACTGGAATTTTTCTGTTAGAATCCAGGCTACGATTTTGTGGATTATTATGATTGGTTACATGACTCATTGATTGGATGGTTGCAACCATGCCTGAGTCTATTTATCGATCCTTACTGGATGGCTGCGTCCATGCCTTGGATCTTGATTATTGTATACTCTGTTATAGATGGCTATGCCCATACGACATATATATCATGTATTTGAGATATCATTTGTACTTGTCTAGGCAGGTTTTCCGAAATCATTGTTTTCAGTTGGGCACATTCTCATAAAGCATTTCACGCCTCTCTCTATCGGGCCCCATGATTTAGAGGGCATCTGTTACATAGTAATTTGTCACCATCCCTGCAATTCTACATCCCACACATTGGAGGGCTTATTCTGTGACCTGTGAGTAGTGACATGACCTGAAACCACTTTCATGGCAACCACCTTGACAACGACAATCATTCCCCTAAAGAAAATTTCCTATGAAAAGCCCTTAAAATACCCCTTTTGGCCTTGGCACGACTAGCTAGTTCAGCCCTCGTGTCAATGGGGGAAATCCACCAAAGAGGGTGCGCCAACTAGCGCTCTGTCCTAGTGTATTACTCGCACCAAGCTTAATAATGATTTAAAAAAAAAAAAATGGTAGAATTTTGATTCCAACCAAATCCTGAACGAGTCTCTAAAATGAGTTGGGAGGTTTGGCTTCGGATCTCCATGTAGGGGAAGTGGTTTTCCACCTATCATGGAAGCTTCCTTGAGGATAGGGCCAATCCCACCATTGTAGGGATCCAAAATCCCCTTCCACCATCTATATAAGCTTTTCATTTTCCCTTTGCAAGCTAGCCTGAATAGAGTTGAATCAGTAGTAAGGAGATTATCATCAGACAGCCAAAGAGAGAGATACTTGTCCCATTCTCGACGAGCCTTATCGAGACGTACTCCGCTGTCGACCCGTCGAAGGAAGATCCAGTGTCAGAGCTCAGGTTGTATCTTTCTTTGTTCTAATTAATAATAAATGACTTCGATTATGGTTCCACTCGTATGTTCATGTTTTATGTTATGAGTTGTATCTTCTCTGACTGATACATAGTTGCATGTATTAGGTTTTACGCTTGTGTGTTTGTTGTTTCTTCGCATACGTGTATGTGTTTGAACGTGCTAGGCAGGAGAATTGTGATCTGCCACAGCGAGGGATGAAAGTGCCATATTCTCTGCAAGTGACATTAGTGTAGGAATTAAGGCAGGCCTCTTGTCGCATCTTGGTCTATTGTAACTAGGAACCTGCATCTTAGCGTGACTCGGTTGTAGCTAGACCCGATCTGGGCTATTAGGGATCACCTCTATCCACAGAGGGGATTTACCTCTCTAACATTCACCTTATAGATCCATCTAGATCCAACCACTTATTTTTCGTTTGGTGTTGGGACAATTTCCCATGCACTATTCTTGACGATGGAGTCATACTCCTCTACCATAACATCAACCCAAATTGGTTTCTGTATTGCTTCCTCAAAGGAAGATGGTTCTGTCACAATAAAATTTCTCATAAGATCCATGTATCCACTAAACCTATCTGGAGATTGTTTTTGTCTACACAGTGAATTAGGTACTCCTACATTCTCTATCGCATCAAGTCTCATTCTATCAACTTCCATGGTGCACCTTCTACCATTTTTGGTGGATGGCTCTGCATGAGTGTTTTCTTCCACTTCATGATCCTACTCATGTGGTGAATCCACATCTTGGGGTCATTCCTAGGAACCAAGAGTTCCTCATCTGCATGCAAATCCATATCCCTCTCAAGGGACAATCTCATGGCTTTCTCCTCATCAAATTTTATATCCCATCTCACAGCAATCATCCTGTTGTTTGGAAAATACACCCAATAGTTGTGGGGAGTATCAGTGTACCCCACAAATATCCCAATCTCATATATTGGTTCGAGCTTCTTCCTAGCGTATTTGGTCACATGCACATAAACATATGAGTCAAAAATTTTAAAATATGAAACATCAGGTTTCTTACCATTAAAAGCCTCCTCTGGTGTGCTCATGCCAAGTATCCGATGATGATGACGGTTTTTCACAAATACTGTTATGTTGCATGCCTCCAACCATAGATGCAACGGTAGGCCATGGTCATGCAACATCGCTCATGTTACACCCACAATTGTTCTATTATTTCTTTCTGTGACCCCATTCTGTTGTGGGTTATGAGTCACAATAAACTCTCTCCAAATTCCTTATTTTCTACAGAAGTTCTTGAATTCATTGGAGATGTACTCACCACCATTATTGCTAGTAAGAGCCTTCACATTCTTCCCCGTGTCTTTCTCCACCAGTGCTTTGAACTCAAAAAAATTTGAGAACGTCTGATCTTTCTTCTGCATGAAGTAGATCCAACACTTTCTAGAAAAATCATCAACAAAGATCACATAGAAATTATGTTTTGTTGTCGAAGTAGTAAAGAATGGTCCACACACATATGAGTGAACTCTCTCAAGGATTTTTGAAGCTCCATTCTCCTTCTCGTGAAAAGTGGTCTTTGGATACTTCCCCATAGTACATCCCTTGCATGTGTCTAACTGTGCAAGAGTACCCTTGGGAATACCAGTAGAAATATATTGCATGAATTTCAAGGCTCCATGGTGTATATGGCCCAATATCCTATTCCATAACTCACCCTCATCCCAGCTTACCACTTTTTTAGCCTTACCCATCAATGTTGCGCAGCCATTTACATCAAGTTTATAGAGATTATTCACACGAATCCCAATATTCTTGGCTTGTCCTATTGATTTGTGTCAAAGGAAAGCTTTTCCTCCACTGAAAACAAAATCATAGCCTCTATCCTCCAACATTGCGAATGAAACTAAATTTTTCTTCAAGCCTGGTACATGCATTACATATTTTAATAAGAATGGTTTACTTGATTTCCTTTGGAAGATAGTTGTATCAATATCGGTAGCATTGTACCACCTATCATCACCTATTTAGATATGCATCTAGAGGTCCTTCTCTTCCAAGCTACTGAAAATTTCTTTGTCTTTCGTTATGTGGAAAGATCCACCACTATCCAAGTACCACACCGATCCCATTGCACTTGACCCCATGCATACAATGAGTGATAATTCAAGCTCAAATTGTAAGGCCAAAGCCTCACCAGATGCAAATCCTGAAGCCTTCTTTTTCTTCTTCTTTTGTGGACAATTAATGGCATAATTTCCATGCTTGTGACAATGAAAACACTTCACTTTCGACATGTAGCGCTTCTTGCCATCTTTGCTAGACTCAGATTTGGAATAGGATTTATTTCCTTTCCCCTTCTTCACCTTGGTAGCCAAAGCACAATTTTCTTCATTATCATTCTTAGATGAAGATCCATCGCTGGTATTTCACTTAAATTATTCTTGCACCAAATCTGACCAAATTCATTCCCAATCTAGCAGCTTCTCTCTCCCATTGACATATTCCTAATAACTATGCCAAATTTTGGGAAGTCCTAGAAGAGCTACGCTCACCAATTCATCATCTGTGGCTGTAATTCCAATGCTCCCAATATCATCCTGACATTGGAAAAACTTTTTTAAATATTTCATAATGGTGTTGCCTTTCTCCATTTTAATTTTCCTGAACTTTTCCTTCAGTGCCAATTTTCTATGATCACTGCCTCTCTGAAACAGATATGTCAAACCTTTACACATTGCATATGGTGCCACTTTGCCATGGATACTTGAGACAATGTGGTATCGTAATCCCTCTAATAATATCCTCCTCGCCTTTGCAACCTTCTTTTGCCAAACATCAAGATTTGCGGCATCTGGTGCAGCGGGTTTGGGAATGTAATTATCAATGAATTCTTTCAACGCATTGTCCTCCAGTATTGCCTCCATCCTGTCTTTCCAAGAAATATAATTGGAACTTCCCTTGAGTGAATACTCCATTCTCAAGCCATTGAAATCCATTTTGATCCTGATCTGTCTGTCGCACTAAGAACACTTATGCAAATTCAAATCCTATTCAGTCACAAACTCAACTTCTCCTCCACTATAGTGATTTATTATGCTTCGATATCATGTAGAAATTATACAAAGATATGTATATCAGTGGATTCAATCATATCAAGCAATGTAATAAAGCTAGATACTAAATCCTTCTACAAATCAGTTGCGAAAAATAAACATGATCGAAAATCACAATAAGTAAAGAAAGAATCAAATCAAACCACAACACATATATTTTCCCTGGGAAAGATTGCTGCTCAAAACCTCTCTATATTCTATTATATATTCACCATGGAATCATGAAACAATTACAATGCACTCTCCTCACAAGAGTATCTTGCACTCTCACAACTATCTCACACTGACCCAGACAAAATCGACCAACACTTAGCCAATTATCAACCTCTTTAGCCTTCCTTGCTTGCGAAATTAATGTGTAATGAAATGCTTATTCTTTAGGAATTTCGTCCTTCCAAAATTGCACAAGGATCATGGGAAATCCAATGGATGTCTGGTTGCTTGTAGGCAACCTACTAATCACACAACTGATAGTTAACATCCCTTTAACCTTTGTCTCAACTAGGTCTACACTAGAACTGACATGCATGCAACTATTAATAGTAAATCATCAGTTTCATGGAAAATCACTTATTGTTAATTAAATGTTATTAATTCACTTGATATCTTATTAATGCAATAAACAGTTACAACTAGTCCAACTGACTTTAACTCACCTATTTGAGTTAACTGATTACTAATGCACCAACTGCAATTCGAACTCTGTAACTAATAGAGTCACTCTGCATGACTCACCAACCACCCTCAACTCGAAATACATGAGCTAACTGAGTTTATCACACTCAGTTAACTATTACAAGTGATCATGAGATAAGATTACATTTTATTGTCCAATTTAATTAAGGGAAAATTAAATTAGACACTGCACGAATTTAAATAATTAAATTTCCCTTCACACTAATGTATCGCTAGGAATTTTGGTCCCACACTAGTGTGTGTGCTACAATTTCTTGTTTCACTTTCAACAAGAATATCCATAAGGCTAAGAGAAGAAAATAAAAGACTCCGTCAGTCAATGTTGAGAGGAAGTTGGAGAAAGGAGAGGTCTCATCAATCAATTAGCCTAAATCCATGAATATGGTGCCTCCTATTTCTCATTTTCCTAATGTCTATACCAAAGCTCAAAGAGGAAGGTCTAAAACTACAGAAAAATCCAAAGCACAGTTACTACCAGAAATTCTGGAAGCAGGCATTCAATAGAAAATGCAGAAAGAATATCATCCCACTAAGTCTGATGAAGAGCTCCTCAAATATGCAGGGTATGAAATAAGTAGCAAGAGAAAGAAAGAGGAGACCAAATCTGCTGTTGGTACCAGAAAAATATATACTAGAGACAACAACAAGTTCAGTCTCAAATCTAATGCTTTGCATAATCTGAGTTTGATGACATAGGTCATTGATGTGGAAGGAAAACATGAAGGGATACAAACTGAGTCAAAGAAGAAAGAAAAAAGAAAATCCCCTTCAGATCAACAAATATAACCCTCAAAAAGAAGAAAGATCCAAAAGGGTTCAAAGGAGAAAAATATGACTGTCAAAGAAATAGCCACAAGGACCACAAGATAAAAATTAGTTGTTGACAACAAATCAGAATTGGACAAGCTTGCTGAAGCTGCATCCCACATGGAAGAAAGGAAAAAAGGTTTTCTGATAAAACACCTTTTTGCTTACTAAGTGCAATTTTGAACACCAACTCAAATTTCAAAGTGTATAAGTCTACACAGGTTTTTAAAGTGTTTACTTTTCATTTATGAAAAATAAAGAGAGGGCTACTGTAAGTTCCGGTAGCATTGCACAGTTATAGGTTTTTACCGGAATTTATGGTAACCCCTATTTTAAATGATTTTTTAACATCTATGAGCAAAATTTATGAGCCAGTTCAGGAAAGATAAGGACTCATAACGATAGGGATATAAAAAGTGATGGTGATAAGTGATTATGAGGTTTTTTAAGGTCATATTTAATGAAGACACATGGTTATTTAAGAACCAAAGACATGAGGAGACAAATTAGTAGAAAAAGGGGCAGCATGTCAGCATACTCAGCAATTCAGCCTGAATTCTCTTCTCTTCTTCCATCTACTTCTCTCCTTTCAGTTAGATTTCGATGGGATATAGATTTAATGTCCTATGAAAACTATGTAATGTTAGGAGTAGTGTTTCCTTCTTTTTAGAAGAGATGGAGTTGGTGCCTCTCTTTCTATATATACCATTTGTAAATATCATTTCCAGGTTGGATGTTGGTCTACCTGAAGACTTAATTTAATAAATAAAAGCCTTTTTTAAATTCATGCTGGAGGATTTTGTGACTCAATAACTATCTAATTTAGAGTGTGTTTATCTCTTTGTTAGTTTCTTCTAATTTATGAGTTGCAATAGCTAGTAAGGTGTGATTAAGGAAATTTTAGAGGATTTAATAGTAAATTATCTGCTTTCTAGCTCCCTCCAAATAATATATATGTTGTAGAACATGTTAGTGAATATTTCATAAAGGATTTGTGAAATAATTTATGCATGTAATCTACTTTCTGAATGTTGTTTATTTTACATAAAACAAAGTTTCTATAAAGATCCATAATCATGGTTGTGTGAATGATTTAGGATAAGAATATTTCTTAGATTAAGTACTAGCTATCCATCTCCTCTAATTTGCTAGGATATGCTCCCTATACTACCAATTTACCCATACAATTCATACTTGCCACAACTTTCCAAGTGCATGAAAGCCTTAAATAATAAAAAATCATTTCAAACTCTTTGAGAAGTCATCCCACCACTCAAACCTTTAAATTTGAAATGAACTATGATGTGTAAGGCTTACTCCTTTTGTAGTCAAGGATTGAATCCTTGTGCTAACATATTCAGTGTAATTTCCAGGGAGGCGAATTGACATTTATACCTGGGTGAATGACAAATTTATAAATCTGGTTCTGAGGTGTACAATTCCAGCTGTCATTTTAGACTTCTTTACACCTGGCGACTCCATTGTTGAAGTTTTGGCTCCTATAAGTGTTAGAACCAGTGCTAACCCATATTCCCCTTTCAGAATTCGAGTCCCTAACCCTGAAAATTTAATCAAGAAAAAGAGTAAACAAAATTTTGTTGCCTCTTCTACCATTTTCTCAAAGATTGTCCCTAAAAAATTCCTGTAAACTCTATCCCCTGATTTTGTAGAAAATTAGTTTTCTAGCCAACAAACAGTCTCTACATCACAAGTTGGTGCTTCATCATCTGATGTTCATAATCCACCAATTTTTGTTTCAAAATCCCAACAAATCATACCATGGAAGGTCCAAACCCACTGCCTAACCAAATGGATGAAATTTTTGCTGCAAGGTATGCCCCTTTGGTTTTATCTCAAAATACATGCCTAATTTTAGTAGTGAGGGAGAGGTAACAATTGAAGAACACCTTGCTTATTTTTATGCCTATGCTGACAATCTAAATATTGAGCATGAAGATGTCTGGATGAGAGTTTTTGTTCAGAGCCTTGAGGGTGATGTTAGGAAATGGTTAAGATATTTGACAGCAGCTATCATCACTGGAATTGAAACCCTAAATGATATATTTTTAATGAAATGGGGTGATAAGAAAGATTTTTTGTATTATATCACTGAATTTGGTGTAATAAAAATAAAATAAGGAGAATCAGTTTCTGATTTTTATAAGAGATTCAATAAGATGTATATCAGAATGCCTACTAAAATCAAGCCTACTGAAGCTTCAGCCAAAATCACTTATGTTGGTGCCTTTGATCCTGATTTTTTTTTTTATTGAGAAAAAGAATATCTACAACACTAACAAAAATTTAGTACAATGAAATGGATGTAGAATATAATGTATTACCAGCTGATAGGCTCGAAGGAGGGATTGACAGAGAAAAAAGAAAGCAAAAAGTTGAAGTTCCATCTTCAGGAACTTCAGACATAGATCTTAAGTTAGATGAGCTAATCAAGATGGTCAAGTCATTGACTACTAAGATTTCCAAGCTTGAGATGGAAGCAAGACTAGATACTACTAGCAATGTTTCATTTGATCACCCTAATATGCAGCAGTTTAGAAGACCTAATGTTCTTCAATTTTTGTAGTGATAAAGAAGAGATGCTAATGATAAAAAAGTGCAGCCCCCTTTGCAAAATGCTATATTTGAAGATGAAGATGAATTCAAAAGGTTGGAGAAAGGTGTTGATATCAATTTTCTAAGAGATAAAGAAGGGTTGATTCATCTTACACTAGCAGAGTATGAAGATTTCATGTCAATACTCATAATAATGAAGAGATTTCTAATCATTCAATGATTGTAATTGATCATCAAAGTAGATACAATCTCAGATCAAAGAATATTGATGATAATACAAAGCCTATTTCACATCCCAAGAAGAATAAGGATGCAATTAAAATTCTAGCAGAAAAGCAAGTGGATGAACCAAGCAGACTAAAAATTCTTGTAGCAGTTAACCCTCCTTCACTTGAGCTAAAAATTGCTCACAAATTTCCCCCTGTTTTCAATTTTGAGAATGAGATACAAAGGATAAATATTCACTTTCCTCTTGTAGAACTCATGAAGAATGATAATTTCAAAAAAAAAATATGAAATCTCTTCATCCTCCACCTATCGAAGTAGGCTCTGATTTTTTTAACCTTCAATATGACAAGCCCATTGTTATTTTAGGTCCATTGGTAGAAGAAAAAGATGACTCTACACCTCCCTTCTATCTAGATCCGAATATTAATGATAAGATCTTGCATAATTTCCTAATGGACTTTGGAGCCTCACATAATTTAATGCCTAAGGCAGTCATGGATGAACTAGGTCTTGAAGTAACTAGAGAACACTAATATCTTTACTCATTTGATTCCTGTAAAATTCAATGCTTTGGTGTCATCAAAGACCTTGCAGTAAGCCTTTTTCAGTTACCCATGAGAGGGATGGTGATGGATATTTGTGTAGCTGACATTCCTCCTATATTTAGCATGTTACTTTATAGGTCATGGATTTGAAGGTTGGGAGGAACTTTGCAAATGGATTTCACTTATGCTAGTGTCCCTCTATTTGGAGGAGAGAAAATAAGACTTTATAGAGAAGATTGGATGGAATATATCATTAGTGACAATAAAGATACCACTAATCATAAAATTTATGCTAGAAAAACTGATGTTGGTTCAAGGATTTTACATATGGGTAATTCTGCCCTGCCTACAGAATTTTTTTGGATTTTGAAGCCTGTTGAAAAATAGATCAATCATGAGGGTTCTAAGTTGTGGAAAATGTATTTTTATGGCTCATGTTATAAATAAGGAGTTTATGTCGGAATATTTCTCATTTCACCTTTGAAAAAGAGCTCTACTTTTTCTTTCAAACTTTAATTTTAAGCAACTAACAATGTGGCTAAATCTGAAGCTTTGTTGATTGGTTTAAAAACAACAAATGACATGAATATTTCAGAAATTCCTATTTTTGGAGATTTTTAACTTATTATTCAAAAAATCATAATTTTTTATCAAACTAAGCATCCCAGACTCAAAGATTACTGGAATGTAGTATGGATCATTATAGAAGACTCATTCATGGCCTTTAACATTTATTTTCTTCCAAGAGAAATTAATATTTTGTGTGATTGATTTTCTATTTCAGCAAGTTCATTCAAGATTCCAATACCTGTAAAACTAAAATATGAAGTGGAAGTTGGGTTTAGAACTATAATTCCTGATAATGTCAAGCATTGGAAATTTTTGAGGATGATCATGATATTAGAATATTTGTTGAAGTTGTTGAAGAATTTGTTGTGCTAAATATTGATGAGGATGAATATCTCGTGAAGAATGATTTTGATTTGCAAGATACCAAAATTTTGAAAAAAAAAAAACAAATTGGTGTTCAGCCTATCATACAGCTTCCTACTAATCACATTCCCAAGGGGTTAATCCCACTTGAGAAGCTCTTTGATCACAATGATGTTTCATTCAAACCACAGTTAGCTGAAACTAAATCAGAATTGGAAGATTTCAATTTGGACACATAAAAAGAACCGAGGTATGTTAAGTTGTCAAAAGCTATATTACAAGAAAGAAAGATTGAATACCATAAGTTTTTTTGTGAATTTGCTGATGTTTTTTCCTGGAAATATGAAGATATTAAAACATATGATACAACTATAATTGAGCATATAATACCATTTAAGGATGGTACTAATCCATTCTAGAAGAAATTAAGACAAATCATCCACTATTGTTACCAGTGATGGAGAAGGAAGTGAAAAAACTTTTGGATGCCAAAATCACCATTCCATTGAGATACTCAGATTGGGTTGCAAATCTAGTTCCAGTAAGAAAGAAGAGTGGTGAAGTCAGACTATGTGTATATTTCACGAACCTTAGCAGATGCTTCAAGAAATATAATTATCCATTGCCAAAGATGGAGCATATTCTTCAAAAGGAAACTGGGTCAGACAAAATCTCCATGTTATATGGGTTCTTCGAGTACAATCATCTATTTGGCCGGAAGGCTGAGAGAAGAAATAATTCACTACTCACTGGGGAAAATTCATGTATGCAAAGATTCCATTTGGGCTTCTGAATGTCGGAGCTACTTTGCAACATGTTATGGAATTTTCATTCATTGGATAAAAGGACAAATTATTGGTCATCTATTTGGATTATATTACTGTTTTTTCATCTCCACATCAAGAACACCTTTAGCACTTGAGATAAGTATTTTTTAAATACAAAAAATATGGTATAGCATTGAATCCAAAGAAGTCTCATTTTTCTCTTAAATAAGGTAATATTTTGGGTCACCTAGTTTCTAAATATGGAGTGAAAATGTATCCTAAAAGAGTGATTGCAATTCAAGACTTAACACTTCCAAGATCCAAGAAAGAGGTTCAATCTTTCCTTGGTAAGATCAATTTCTTAAGAAGGTTCATTCCCAATTTTTCTGAAGTGGTGAAGGAAAAATAGTTCAAGTGGGAATTTAAAGCCAGAAATTCATTTGAGATGATAAAAAAAGTTATCGTTGAAGCACCTCAGCTGGTAAGCCCTGAATACTCAAAGCCTTTCGTGATATTCTCATTTTCCGCTCAAGATGC
Organism: Pinus albicaulis; assembly: GCA_034641835.2. Taxonomy (NCBI): domain Eukaryota; kingdom Viridiplantae; phylum Streptophyta; class Pinopsida; order Pinales; family Pinaceae; genus Pinus; species Pinus albicaulis. The sequence goes on from CM076579.1 coordinate 849,801,881, forward strand.
TATTGCTGCTATTTTATTACAAAAAGATTCAGAAATTAAGGAAGCTCCCATAGCATTTTCCAGCAGAGTCCTTAGCGATGCATAATTAAAGTATGAAATGTTGTAAAAGAATGCATATGAATTAGTGAAAGCTTTGAAAGATTTTAGAGTTTATATTATGCATGATCAAGTTATTGTCTATGTATCTTCATCTACTATTAGAGAGATATTAGTTCAGCTTGATATTGATGGAAAAAGAAGTAAGTGGGTGACTAAAGTTCTTGAATTTGATTTAGAGATAAAGCCTACTAAACTAATCAAAGGTCAAGGATTAGCCAAACTACTAGCTGAAGAAAATTGTAAAGTGTTGGGCTTGAATTTCATGGATGAGAATCTAGAAGGGAAAATTTCTGAACCTATTGATAGCATGGAAGTGGATGTAAGGCTTTCTGAGTGTAGCTGGTATAAAGATATCATTTATTTTCTGCAACATTCTAAACCTCCTCCAAATTTTGATAAAGGCAGAATGAGATCTTTGAAGCTAAAAACTGTTAAATTCTGCATCAAAGATAACTTTTTATATTGGAAAGATCCTACAAGAGTGTTTTTGAGATGCATTGACCCAGATGAGTCCAAGAAAGTTATTTTTGACATGCACTGTAATGTGTGTGGAGGTCATCACTATTGGAGAACCACTGCATACAAAATATTGAGAGTTGGTTATTTTTTGCCTAGCTTATTTTCTAATGTATGTGATAAGGTGAGAGCATGTGAAAATTTTCAAAGGTTCACTGGTAAGAAACATTTGAATTCTTTGCCTCTCAAGGCCATAGTTTTTTCTGCACCTTTTCAACAATGGGGCTTAGATTTCGTTGGAGAAATTCATCCACCTTCAAGTGGACAACATCATTGGACTATTGTTGCAACTGACTACTTCACCAAATGATTGAAGCAATACCTACCAGGAATGCTACTCATAAAGTTATCATTAAATTTCTGGAGGGAATCATAACCAGATTTGGATGTCCATCAAAGTTAGTAGTAGATAATCCAACTACTTTTAAAGCCACACCATTGGTAATTTTTTATGAAGATTATGGTATTCATCTCACTCGCACTACAACTTACAATCCACAAGGGAATGGTTTAGTTGAATCATCGAACTAAAGTTTGGTAAAAATCATCACCAAGCTATTGGAACAAAACAAGAAAGCCTGGGATTCAAAACTGAAGTTTGGTTTATGGGTTGATAGGGTGATAATCAAGAAATATATTAATACATCACCTTTTCAAATGGTTTATGGAACTGAGGTTGTTTTTCCAGTCCAATTAGCTATTCCAGTAGCTAAATTTCTGCAAGATCATGAAGCTGAGCCAAATTACATGACCAAGAGAATTTATCAGATCATAGAAGTGAAAAAAAAGAAAGAACAAAAATATGGTTTGGTAATAAAATATTAGCGAGTTGTAAAGAAATTTTTTAATAGAGGAACTAAAAGAGAATATTTTTAGATTGGAGATCCAGTGTTGAAATGGGATGCACAGCATCAAGATCCAGGTAAGAATTCCAAATTTGATGCTTTATGCCTTGGTCCTTTCAGAATCTCCAATTTTTTGCATAACAATACTTTTGAGTTGCAACATCTTGATGGGACATAATTGTTTGGAGGCCCATTCAATTGGTGCTTTCTCAAAAAAATATTTTACTAAGCCTGTTGGTGGCCTAAGTCCACTGTAAATACTAGTTTGTTTCATAATAAGACTCCATAGCCCAATGAAAAGGCACTTAAAATACAAAATATTCTTAGAGCCTCACAGGGTGAGCTCTATCCCCTGTGGAGCCAATGTTAGCACAATTATTTTCTAAGTCATGAATCCATTTTAATTTTTTTTTTTTTTAGGATTAGACTTTGTAAATTTCAAAAAAAAAATTGATCACTACTGAAATTTCCAGTAGTGACTGTTTTATCCCTTTTCGGACAGTATGTTTTAATTTTTTCTGAGTCAGTTTTTCTTTAATCCGATGCTACCGAAAATTCTAGTAACTTCCCTTGTTTTAACAAAAGATAAAAAAAAAGTGCATCCTCTTTTTGTCAACTCACATGTTCTTTTTTTCAATACGTTTTAATTATTTTATCATGATTTAAATCACGTGATAGGAGTGGTATGCAGTCATTAATGTTAATTTTAATTCATGGTTGTACATGTAGTGTCTACGTGTCAATCCGCAGTTAACACAGCCAGACATAATTTTTTCCTGTCTATTAGCTGAGTTAGTTTACCTTCATGTTAAAGTACGTGATTTTCATTGGAATAGATCATGGATCCGTAGTCTTAATGTGATGACCGTTTGGTTGGTCACGCATAAAAGCTGGTGGAAATTTAGGCCAATAATCAGCATACAATGGAGGTGACTGCCAGTCACTTAGCCACTCATCTCCAGCCACCTGTAGCATGTCATCTAAAGCTACACAACCAACTGAAGATCAAAATTACAATCACATGGTGCATGTTACGGTCCAGGATACTTACCATAATGAAAATATCTTGCATGGGAGGGTGAACCAATGTATCTATTTTAAACCACCAAGAAGGAAGGAAGACTATCAGTTTGATCTTAGCTATTGGTGAATGAGATTTTATAGTGTGAAACTTGAAGAGGGAGTCTTATATTTCAGACAAGATCTCATAGAAGACACACCAACACCTGTTAGGTGAGCTCTTCTAGCCTTTCCACCTATAATATTTCAGTAAACAAACCTATTAATTACTAAAGATGAATAAAAGAGGAGGAAAGATAAAACAAATTTAACCACAAGGAGCTTACCTAGTGGATGCAAATTCGAATATGAGAAGGTCGTTTGTTCAAGCAAGGTGGTATCCTTTGTGTTCAAGACTGGGAAGCTCTCACTTATGCGTAGCTCAAGAGTTTGCAAATTCTTTCGATGGACAAGAAGCAACAATCTATGGCCTTAGATTGCAAGTATTATGAGACTCAATTGTTGAGGCATTCAACCTTCCATAAGAAGGAGAAAAGTGGTTTAAATTCCAAGTCAACACTGCAGGAGACCTCAACAGTTTCCTTAAATATGGACACATATATCCTAACTAGGCCAAAGGAATTCCCACCAGCTACCTCAAAAATGAATGGGTTGAAGCTATTAAGCTCATCAAAATTTACCTCACTTGTGAGAGGAGGTATACTGTAGTGTTTATTTATCATATGAAATTTTTGTTTCATGTTGTAGGTATGAAGACCATCAACTTTCCATACATTTTGTTGAAGAGCCTGACAAATATGTTAGCCAGGATTTAAACACATACAAGTGCTTCAGAATAGAGCTTGTATCATCAAGATCTCATTAAAGTGTTAGTTGAGGAAGAACTAAGGAAAAGAAATCAATCATGGGACCATTTTATATTTTAAAGGGTAAGCCAACTTGCACCTACACCTCCAACTCAATTTTCTCCAGCCTCACAACAACACCCTCATCCTGAAAAAATAACAAAGAGAAAGGCTAAGAGGGAGAATATCCATAAGGCCAAGAGAAGAAAAGAAAAGACTCCTTTAGTCAAGGTTGAGAGGAAGTTGGAGAAAGGAGAGAGCTCATCCATCAATAAGCCTAGATCCATGAATATGGTGCCTCCCATTTCTCCTTTTCCTAATTTCTATAATAGAGCTTCAAGAGGAAGTTCTGCAACTGTAGAAAAATCCAAAGCACAAATGCTACCAGAAATTTCGGAAGCAAACATTCAACAGAAAATTTAGAAAGAATATCAGCCCACTAAGTTTGATGAAGAGCTCCTCAAAGATGCATAGTATAAAATAAGTAGAAAGAGAAATAAATAGGAGACCAAACCTATTGCTGGTACTAGAAAAAGACATAATAGAGACAAGAACAAGCTCAGGCTCAAATCTAAGGCTTTGCATAATCTGATTTTGATGACAGATGTCATTGATGTAGAAGGAAAACCTGAAGGGATACAAACCAAGGAGTCAAAGAAAAAATACAAAAGCAAAGCCCCTTTTGATCAACAAAAAAAACCCTCAAAAAGAAGAAATATCCAAAAGGGTTCAAAGGAGAAAAGGACCACTGTCAAAGAAATAGCCACAAGGACCACAAAATCAAAATCAGTTGTTGATGGAAAATCAAACTTAGACAAGCTTGTTGAAGCTACAGCTCATATGGAAGAAAGTTAAAAAAAAATTCTGATAAAACACCCTTTTTCTTACTAAGTGTAATTTTGAACAACAACTCAAATTTCAAAGTGTATAAGTCTGCACCGGTTTTTCAAGTGTTTACTATGCATTTAAAAAAAAAAACAGAGCGATACTAGAAATTCCATTAGCATTAAAGTTTTTGCATAGTTACAGATTTTTACCATAATTTCCGGTAGCGCATGTTTTAAATGATTTTTTGACATCTGTCAGCAAAATTTCTAAGCCAGCTTAGGAAAGATAAGGACTCATAACGATAGGGATATAGCAAGTGATGGTGATAAGTGGTTATGAGGTTGTTGAAGGTCATATTTAATCAAGAAACATGGTTATTTAAGAATCAAAGACATGGGGAGAAAATTAGCAGAAAAAGGGGTAACATGTCAGCATACTTAGCAGTTCAACCCAAATTCTCTTATCTTCTTCCATCTACATTTGACCTTTCAGTTACATTTCGATGTGATATATATTTAATGTCCTATGAAACCTATGTAATGTTAGGAGTAATTTTTCCTTCTTTTTAGAAGATATGGAGTTGGTGCCTCTCTTTCTATATATACCATTTGTAAATACCATTTCAAGTTTAGATGTTGGTCTACATGAAGACTTAATATAATAAAGAAAAGCGTTTTTGCACTTCATGCTGGAGGATTTTGTGACTCAAGAATTATCTAATGTATGGTGTGTTTCTCTCTTTGTTAATTTCTTCTAATTTATGAGTTGCAGCAGCTAGTAAGGTGTGAGTAAGAAACTATTAGAGGATCTAATGGTAAATTATCTGCTTTCCAGCTCCCTGTAAATCATATATATGTTGTAGAAAATGTTAGTGAAGATTTCATAAAGGATTTATGAAATACTTTATGCATGTACTATACTTTCTTATTGTTTTTTACTTTACATAAAAAAGTGTTTGTGTAAAGAGCCATCATAATAGTTGTGTGACTGATTTAGGATACAAATATTTCTTAGAGTAAGTACCATCTCTCCATCTCCTCCTATTTGTTACACTCTGCTCCCTATACTACCAATTTACCCATACAATTTATACTTGCCACAGCTTTCCAAATGCATGAAATTCTTAAAGAATAAAAAATCATTTCAAACTCTTTGAGAATCCATCTCACCACTCAAAACATTTAAATTTGAAATGAACAATGATGTGTAAGGCTTACTCCTTTTGCAGTCAAGGAGTTACTCCTTGCGCTAATAGGAAGAAAAATAGAGGAAAGTGGTAAGTATAAGGCATGAAGCAAAATTTATGTGTTTAGTTCCTGTTGGGTCTGTTTATTAGGTAAACTAACACAAGTATTTTTTTATCAATCTTGGCTTGTAGAACTTGGAAGCATATCCATAATATATGGATTTCACCTATATTCAATTTTAGAATATGAATTATTGAAATTAAAGGAAATGCATATTACAAATATAAAATTTAACTAAATAATTTCTAATTCAATTATGTAATAAGCAGAAGAAGAAGCTCCTAACTTAGGAGAACTTGTTTGTCCTTCTCTACAATACTACTTAATGAACATAAATCAAAACCACTAATGAACAATAGCTCAAGATGCATAAAAGAATAATAGAAGAGGCTCCTAACTAAAGAGGTAATTGCTATCCTTCATTACAAATTCATTCATCATAAATTCCATTGTTAGAAAATGAGAAATTCAGAAAATCATTTAAAAGAAAAAAAGATGAATTCTAGTTTCTAGTCCTTGATCAGATAGAATGAGTGTTTAACTTAAACACTGGTTTGACCCTTCATATGAAAAATATAAATTATAATTAGATTCATCAACAATCATAACATATCATCATATATCTAATTACCTGATTAAGAATGAAACAAAACTAGTTCAGGAAATTGTAACTAAAAGAACCAGAAAGTGCACTTAGCTCGATGTGGGGGCCCTCCACCCTTGCCTTGCACATTGAGAGTACTTTCAGCTACTGAAACTCAATCAATAATCCACCATATAGAACAACATAAAATAAGATAAAATGAGTTCTTCAATTAGATCTCCAAGTTTCAAAATTATCAAAAACACTGTTACCGATGAAATAGGTAACTGCACTGGTACCTACTTTTTGAAGTAGCAAGAAAAACACCCGATTTTGAAAAATGGTGATGCATAATCATTTTTTTTTTGGAGCATGTTTTTGGCACTTTATTTTTTTTTATTTTTTTTGTGATGCTTTTTATGTCGATTTTGAATAGTGGTGGTGTATCATCACCAACGGTTTTTTAGAGGATTGATTTTGACACTATACATTTTCTAATGTCTTCTTCTTTTGTGAGATGTTTATTTTTAAGTGCATTTATGTACTTGTGTTTTAAAAAGAAATTTTTTTTTTTTTTTAAATAAAAATTTGTAATGATATCTTCACTTTTTCACATAGATAAAAAATGAAAAAAGGGTCAATATTATAAAGTTTATATTTTCTACAAGTTTATGTATTGCTAATTAATTTTTCAATGCACATCAAATAATTGTCGCTAAAAAACCAATATTTTGAACGATATGACAAAAAAATACAAATAGAATGCAAAAAATACACTTTTAGAGACTTTTTGTTGGAAAAAACATGTTAAATAAACTAATTTTTGGGAAAATATTAACCAAAAAACTTAAGAAAATAATATTTTTATTGAATTTTATGTCAAAAAAATAATAGTAATCACATGTTTTTTGCAAAAAATAAGGATTATTCTCATAAAATATCAAAGTCTAAACATTACAAGTAAAACTGATTAATAGATCTCAAAAATGAGCTTGTTTGCAAGGATAACTTAAATATCATCAACAATATCAACTAATACATGTTCAACATCATCTAGAACATCATTGATGGTTTCTTCCGCAACATTTTCTGCTTCATTTTGGTCATTTTCATCTTCTAATGGATCTTTCATGTCTGCAAATCTTCCAAAGTGTCCCTTTCCAATCATTCCATATAATGGTGGTTGAGGTTCCTTTTCTTTTTTTGCTACGCATGATTCATTAAAATCCCCTTTCCTCAAACCAACTTCTTACTTCGCATCTGGAAGGAATTCAAGAGCGTTAATTCTTTGTTGAATAAATTTGCATTGCACTGGGTCTTTCTCAATGGCAATGCAATTTCTTCCTTTTGGCAGGCAACATGCTAGTGTTGTACCTAATCATCAAGCACAAAAGAAATAAGTATGAAAATTAGTATAAAGACATAAAAAGTAAAAAGTAAAATATTTAAATTTAAATTTGTATAATAAACTTAGCTAAACCTAATAATAGATCCAAAACCCACTATCCTTCACTTGATGGTGACGCCTAACCTGCCTCCAGCCCCCGACTAGGAAAAGGGCGATTCCGAGAATCGCCCACCGCCCTGCTGGGGACCGGAGGCAGGCTAAGCAACCCTCGACGGTGGCACCCAACCGGCCTTCGCCAAGTCGGGGGTGATTCTCGGAATCGCCTTCCGCCCAGGGAGGGGTGATTCTCGGAATCGCCCTTCGCCCAGCCGGGGGTCGGAGGCAGGCTGGGCAGCCCTCGATGGCGCCACTCGGCCGGCCTTCGGCCCCTGGGTGGGCAGAGGGTGATTTTGAGAAACACCCTCCGCCCATCCAGGGGAAATTATCGGAGTTGCCCTCCGCCCAGCTAGGGGCTGGAGGCAGGCCGGGCCTTACCGTTGAGGGCTTTCTAGCTTGCCTCTGGCCCCCAGCTGGGCGGCGGGAGATTTTGTGAATCACCCTCCACCTAGCCGGGGGCCAGAGGTAGGCTAGGCAGCCCTCGATGGCACCACCTAGCCGGACTCCAGCCCTCGGTTGGGCAGATGGAGATTCCTACCTCTGGCCCCTGCCTGGGTGGAGGGAGATTCTCGGAATCACCCTCTGGTGGCACCGTCGAGGGCTGCCCAACCTGCCTCTAGCCCTCGGCTGGGCGGAGGGAGGGTGATTCCAAAAATCACCCTCCACCTAGCCGTGGGCTGAAGGCAGGCTGGGCAGCCCTCGACGGCATGGCCCGGCCTGTCGTCGACCCCCGGTTGGGCAGAGGGCAATTCCGAGAATCTCCCCCAGCTAGGCGAAGGACAATTCTCGGAATCACCATCCATCCAGCCAGGGGTTATTCTTGGAATCGCCCTCCCCCCAACAGGGGGTGATTCTCAGAATCGCCCTCCGCCCAGCTGGGGGTCAGAGGCATGCCAGGCGGCGCCGTCGAGGGCTTCCTAGCCTGCCTCTGGCCCCCGGATGGGTGGAGGGAAAATCTCAAAATCACCCTTCACTGAGCCGAGGGCTGGAGGAAAGTTGGGAAGCCCTCGACAGTGCTTCTCAACCATCCTCCAGCCACTAGTTGAGCGGAGGGTGATTCCGATAATCACCCTCCGCCCAGCCGAGGGCTGGAGGCCAGTCGGGTGGTGCCGTTGAGGGCTACCTAGCTTGCATCTGGCCCCTGACTAGGTGGATGAAGATTCTTAGAATTTCCCTCAGATGGGCGGAGGGTGATTCTCGGAATCACCCTACGCCTAGCCGCCTGGAATTTCCCTCTGCTCAGTTAGGGGCTAGAGACAGGCCGGGTGGTGCCATAAAGTGCTGCCCAACTTGACTCCACCCATCGACTGGGCAACCCTCGATGGTGCCACCCAGCCAGCATCTGGTCCCCGGCTGGGCGGAGGGAGATTCTTTGAATCACCCTTGACCCAGTCGAGGGTTGGAGGCCAACCAGGCAGCACCATTGAGGGCTACCTAGCCTGCCTCTGGCACTCAGCTCGGCGGAGGGCGATTCCGAGAATCACGCTCCACCCAGTCGGGGGTGATTCTCGGAATCTCCCTCCGCCGAGTCGGGGGCCGAAGGAAAGCTAGACGGCACCATCGAGGGCTACCCAGCCTGCCTCCAGCCCTCGGCTAGGCAAAAGGAAATTCCAAGACCGGAGACAAAATGGGGAATCCTCGATGGCACCACCTAGCTGGCCTATGGTCCTCGGTTGGGCGAAGGAAGATTCTTGGAATCACCCTCTGCCCGACTGAGGGTTAGAGGCTGGCCGGGCGACACCATCGAGGGTTTTCGAGCCTGCCTCTGGCCCCTGACTAAGCAGAGGGCGATTCTGAGAATCGCTCCTAGCTGGGTGGAGGGCGAGTCAATTCTCAGAATCGCCCTCCGCCCAGCCGGGGGTGATTCTCGGAATCGCCCTCAGCCCAGTCAGGGCCGGAGGAAGGCCGGGCGGCTCCGTTGAGGGTTTCCTAGCCTACCTCTGGCCCTTCGCTACATGGAGGGTGATTCTCGAAATCACCCTCCGCCCAGCCGAGGGCTGGAGGCAGGCTGGGCAACCCTTAACGGTGCTGCCCGATCGGCCTCTGTCCCTCGGCTAGGCGGAGGGTGATTCTCGGAATCACCCTCTGCCCGAGAATCACCCTCCGCCTAGCTAAGGGACGGATGCTTGTCGGGTGGCACTGTCAAGGGCCACTCAGCCTGCCAATAGCCCCCAGCTAGGCAGAGCGCGATTCTCGGAATCGCCCTCTGCCCAGTCGGGGGATGGAGGCAAGCTGGGCAGCCCTCGACAGTGTCGCCCGACCGGCCTCCATCCCCCGGGAATCGGCCTTCGCCTAGCTGGACAACGCCGTCGAGGGCTGCCCAGCCTACCTCTGGCCCCCGGCGGAAATTTATTTATTTATTATTTATTTTTTCAAACACAAACTATATAAATCTTTTTTTTTTTTTAACAAAAACTATTATAATAAAAAAAAATGTATTGGTTCAGATAAAAAAAAACTATTCAATTAAAATTTTAAAATATAAAAAAAACAATAAAAACAAATTAAAAAATATGTTTTAAAAAATAAACAAACAAATATAAAAATAAAAATAAAATTTAATTTTTAATTTTTTTTTAAATTAAAACAATTATTATTTAAAATATTAAAAAACAATTAAAAATAAAATAAAATATGTTTTAAAACATTAAAATACATATATAAGAAGATTTTAATTTTAATTTTTTATTTTCTTAAAACTAAAACTATAATTTAAAATATAGAAAAGACAATAAAAAATTTAAAAAATATGTTTTAATATATAAACAAACAAATATATAAATAATAAAATTTTCATTTACTTGTTCATTTTTAGAAATTGTTTAAGTCATATGATTTCTCCTTAATTTCATGGTTCAAGTATCTTCAAAACTTAAGATTTAAAAACTTGAGATTTACAACTTGTTATTAAGGTTTTTATGCACTACGAAATTTTATCTTTAATGTTATGGTTGAAAATAATTACAATTTTAGGGTTGTTTAGAATCAAGATATTTTATGTTTAACAACATGGATAAAAATTGTTCGAAATGATAAGCCCTTAAGACATGATTTTGTTTATATTTAACATCATCTATCAAAAAATTTAGAATTTTATGATTTTTCAATGTCCTAATATGTTGTCTTTAATTCCATTTTTACGATGTGTCAAAAGTGTGACAATGATTTTTTGTTATTCCAGCATCAACTCGTTTTGCTTTGAGGGTGTTTTTTCAATCTTTTTTTAAGAAACAATTTCATTTTTAGCATAATTTTATAAAAAGGTGAAATTTTACCTTGAGAAAAAAACAAATGCGTTATGGAATACACAATTTTTTTTTTGGGGCACTTTTTCATGTTTTTTGAGTCTTTTTGGGCTAGAGTTCCCGTTTTGAGGTAATAGTTCTCGTTTCATCAGTAACATTGTTCAAAGTGAAATTATACAAATTATACATATCAATGCCTTCAATGTCTTAGGCTTCAATAGAGAAATATGAAACAAACTCAACTAAAATGTCTCTAACAACCATTTCTATCCTTATCCTATTTAGTTTGGTCGAACTCATCCATCTAATCTCTCAAAATCTGGAAAATCCCATAAAATGCTAAATTTGGCCTATTTCCTGGGATTTCCATAATAACAGGTCATGTTTGACCACCTTTGACCAAGCTTGTTTAAGCTTAGTTTGACCGAACCAATAGGTGCACGTCCATTCTTGGTTCCCAAGATTTCTATAAATGTGCTCAACTCGAGCCCAGGTGTCCTGCAAGTATGAAATCAATGAATCCATTACGGGAATTTCTGGTCTTGTTTAAAAATGCAATTAAAATTCAATTTTTGTGAAAACTTCTAAAAAATGAAAAACTTAATTTATATACCTTAATATGCATGAATAGGTCAAAATAGAGTGATTATTGATGGTAAATGGATGGATAGCATGGAAATTAAGTGTATTTAGTTAAGCAAAATTGGATAAAAAATGAGGGCTAACAGTGCCCTTACTCACCAAGTACAGAAAGTGTCTTCTTAGTGGGTGAGGAAGCATGGGTTGTTGAGTACGTAGAATATTATGTTCCAAATCAAGGGAAAGACAAGCACTAAGCAAAATATGGCAATGAGAGGTATAAAATAATCATCCCAATGAGAAAAGAGTTCATTTCTCATGGCTATTGCTTAACAACAAGTAGGTGGCTTATGGTCGACAAATTGAAGAGCAATCCAAGATATAATGCAACATGGATAAGCAAGTTAGGTTGTATAATTAAAGTTATGAGCTCCATCATTTTTTAACATGCATTTTTATCAAAGGAGAAGTAGCTAAGTATGCCATTGATTGAAGCTCCCATGATTTTTTGTTTAGTTTAAAGAAGGCCATGGTGGAGGGTCAAAAAGTTAAACGAAGGACTCCAAAATTCATCATAGTAAAAGAAAAATAAAGATCATTGATTTAAGATCAAATTAAGAGGAAGTTATAGTGAGCATTCAACAAGTAAATGCATAAAATGGATGAATGCAATATTTGAGCACACAGTAGAAAAAGGGAAATATGTAATGTGTTTAAGTACATGAATGATGGGAAAAGGGGCATATACTTAGTGGTCATGTGCTCAATAGAAAGGCTTTCAAAGGATCATTCCACTACATTAAGGAAAGAAACTACACATCAAAAAAGAAGGCATGGTCAGTTTTCCTAGAAAGGTAGAAGGGCCACAAAGGAAAGGAATTTAATGGAGAAAAAGGAAACCAAGTAAATTCCCACTTTCTTTATGACCCTCTGTTGAATGAATAAGAAAAAATGGGTATCATTCAAGCCTTGAGAAAAATTAAAGAATAATACCCTAGTAAGAGGAGAACTCATGTATTGAGCATAAAAGGGACACGAGAACGAAGTGCATGTTGTGGGTAAGGTGGTGTTAGAGTAGTTGGAATTCTAAAAATTCTACAAATTCCTAACAAAACCCTTGTTGTACCATCCAAAACAATTCCTCTACTCAAAATATGGGCTTATGGGTTATGATAACGGGGCCCTCAATCCCCTCATCAACACTACTGGGGGTTACCCTAACAATTTCTCTTGTTTCCTTCCCTCTAGGCCCCCTATCCCCTACGACATTAGGTCCTAAGCTCCCTTCAAAGGATTTAAAAAATATTCTTGACCTATATTCCTTCAACTTTAAAAGGAATTACATTAAATAGCCATTTACAAATCCATACCCAACAATACAAATTTTGGAAGACATTACAAGAGTCACCTTGAATGAAGATAACCAAAAGTTGTTGGTTCCACTATTCAAGGTGGAACCATGGGAAGCAATAAAGAGCATGGAACCATATAAGGGTTGAACTTTGAATGGTTTCATGGAACACTTCTATAGATATCATCAACCAATGATGATTATATATCTTATTCATTTTCATCCCCTAAACACATCCTTTCTTGCACTAATCCTAAAATAAATGAATCTCCTTGGTTTTATAGGTGCCATTCAGTGTCATTGTGAAATACTTCGTATAAGCTCTTGACAAAAATCATTAGCAAGCACTTAAAATTCCACTCAAGAAAACTTATCCCATAAGAGAAAATGGGATTTTCTAAAGGGAAGTATAATCCTATAAAACATTGTAATGGTCCAAGAATACATTCATAGTAGCCAAATAGAGGAAAATTGTGGAATGGTCATAAATTTAAAAATCAATTTTTTTTAATTTTTTTAATTTTGGATGCTCTTTCTCATTTCTTTTGCTCCACCCATGCAACTCTTATCTCAATTGTGTAATAAAAAAATCTAAAGACATCTCTCATAAAAGAGCTATATATGTATTGAAATAATGTAGACAACGACCCATCAAAAACTTGATAAATACAATTGAGCATCCCTTGAATCTCATAATATATGGGGCATCTACAAATGAGGTGATAAACACATACTTTTTTTCACTATTACCGAAATAAATGGATCTCGTTGGTTTTGATACGTGAAATTTAGTGTCATTGTGCAATATTTCATATAAGGTCTTGACAAGAATCATTAGCAAACATTTGAAAGTTCACTCAAGAAAAATTATCCTAGAAGAGAAAAGGGGGTTTCGTAAAAGGAATTATATTACTATAAAACATTGTAATGGTCCAAGAATATATTCACAGTTGCCTACTATGAGTTATAGTTATTTCTTAGGTGAGAAAGGCACAATATAGTTGTAGTTGCTATAACTTGGCCAAGATGTTGTAGTCGAGGCAAGACTTGGTTGGGTTCCCAAGTCCCAAAAAAGTAGGGGGTATTTATGAGGGCATGATAGCTAAGGAGTGTCGGGATGTGCCAAGGAATGAAAATGCATGATAACACATGCCAAAAAGTATCAATGCATGTTAAGGAGTGTTAGGGAGTGCCAGAAGATCACAAGGGAGAACTAGATCAAAATGCATGACAATGAACGAATAAGAGTGTGTTCCAAGGAGTGTCAACAAATTCTAGGTTTCTAAAGGATAAATTCTGTTAGGATAATGTCAGAATAAGACTTGTAGGAGGCAAGCCTATGGTTACAATAAGGGCCTAGACAAAGCAATTTCAGACAAAGGGTTACTTTGGGTTGGGCACAACATTGTTTTCTTAATGACTTGGTTGGGTTCCCAAGTCACAAATAAAGTAAGGCTATCTATGAGGGCATCATAGCTAGGGAGTACCAAGGTGTGTCAGGGAATGTCGGAAAGTACTAACACATGCTAGATAGTTCCAAGGCATGATATGCATGCCAATACAAGCCAAGTTCTAAGGCATGCCAAGATGTGCCAAATTCTAGGTTGTAGAGTGAACACATGCTAGGGAATGTGAGGCACAAGTGCCAGGGAAACACAAGAGAGAAGTAGTTTCAAATACATGGAAATTAAGTGTCAGCAAGTTCCATGTGTGCTAAGGAGGGAGTGAAAAGGTATTCTAGGTAGTTTCAAGGCATGCTAGAGTGTTAGGGAACATACCAAGATGTTCCAAGTGCCAAGGTGTGCCAATGTGTGCTAAGGAGTGTGAGGAGTGCCATGGAAACACAAGGGAGAACTCTATCAAAATGCATGGAAATGAATGAATACGAGTGTGTGATAAGGAGTTTCTATGAGTTCCAAGTGTGTTAAGAAGGGAGTGACATGGTATGCTAGGGAGTGCTAGGTCATGCTAGAGTGTCATGGTAGCTTGCGTTTAAGATATGCCAGGTTATAGGGTGTGAAAACATGTTATAGGAAGTGTTAGGGAGTGACAGGGAAACACAAGGGAGCACTAGGTCAAAATGCATGGAAATGAATAAATAAGAGTGTGTGACAGGGAGTGTGAGCAAGTTCTAGGTGTGTTAGGGAGGGAGTGACATGGTATGCTAGGCATCACTAAGTCATGCTAGAGTTCCAAGGTGACATGCGACCAAGATGTGACAAGTGCCAAGGTGTGCCAACAGGTGCTAGGAAGTGTTAGGGAGTCTCAGGGAATCACAAGGGGACACTAGGTAAAATTAATGCATGCAAATGAATGAATAAGATTTTGTGATGGGAAGTGTCAGTGAGTTCCCGTGTGCTAAGGAGGGAGTAACAAGTTATGTTAGGTAGTGTTAATGCATGATAAAGGTCAAAGAAACATGCCAATATGTGGCAGGTGTTAGGGTGTGATAATTCATGCTAGAGAGTGTTATGTAGTTCTATGGAAACACAAGGGAGCATTGGTTTCAAATGCATGGAAATGAATAAATAAGAGTGTCTAATAGGGAGTGTCAGCTAGTTGTAGGTGTGCTAAGGAGGGAGTGACAAGGTATGCTAGGTAGTGTCAAGGAATGATAGAGTGATAGGGAAACATGCCAAGATGTGCCAGGTTCTAGGGTGTTCCAATGTGTGTCAGGGATTGTTAGGGAGTGACATGGAAACACAAGAGAAAAATAGTTCAAAATGCATGTAAATTAACGTATGAGAGTGTGTGATAGGGAGTGTCAGCGAGTTCCAAGTGTGCTAAGGAGGGAGTGACAAGGTTATATGCTAAGTAGTACCAAAGAATGCTAGAGTGCTAGGGCATGTCAGGGAGTGCTAGGGTGTGCTAGGGAGTGTCAAAGAATGCCAAGGAATGTAGGGGATGTGAACATGTGCCACATAGTTTCAAGGGATTGTTAGACATGCTGGGTACTATGGCATGTCAAGATTTAAACTATGTTTCTTAGTTGTTTTATGGCCATGGTTGGATGTGAGCCTTAACTTGGTAACTCGTTAATTGGGATGATTTTATATTGGAAATTAGTATCATAAGATGAGTTATAGGAAGTTATTAGGTGAACAAGGAATCGTATAGTTGTATTAATTGTAACTTGGTCAAGTTGTTGTAGTTGAGGCAGGACTTGGTTGGGTTTCCAAGTCTTAAAAAAAGTAAGGGTAGTTGTGAGGGTGTTACACAATAATTTTTCACCGTCCCTGCAATCCCCATCTCACCCATTGGAGGGTCATTTATGTGATCAATAAGTAGTGTCATGCCTTGCAAATACCATCATTGCATCTCTTTCCATGAGGACAACATTCCTTCTGTTGATCATTTCCTGAGCAGACCCCTAAAAACACTTGTTTTTGCCTTGGCGCTAGTAGCCCGTTATGTCCTTGCGCCAATGAGGAAAATTAACACTGAGCCCGCGCCAATTGGCGCTCTGTCCTATTTAACCACCCACGCTAATCTACTTATAAATTTTTTTTTAAAAAAGAGGTGAAGTTTCGATTACAACAACTTCATGGATGAGTCATGAGGAGTGGTTTCGACTGAATAACCATGGCCTTCCTCCTTTGGCCTCTTGTTTCCACCTTATGGGGAACCTCCCAAGGGATAAGGCCTCCCTTCTACTATTGTAGGGATCCCAACCTCCTCCTCTCCTCTATAAATATAACCATCTTCCATTGATGAAGGGGCTGAATGGTTGAGCCTTCAAGGGCCTTAAATAGCTTAGAGAATGCTGCAAGAGCCTTGATAGTCCTCATAGAGCCAAATGAGTAGCAAGAAGATCATTTTCAAGACAACCGAAGAGAGAGGATTGTCCCATTCCCGACGAGCTTTACCGAGACGTATTTCGCTATCGAACCGCCGAAGAAAGATTCAGCGTCAGAGCCAGGTTGTATATTTCTTTGTATTGATTAATGATAAGTGACTTTGGTTATGGTTCCACTCGTGTTGTTCATACATTGTAATCATGAGTTGTGTCTTCTCTAACTGATACATAATTGCATATATTGGGTTTTATGATTGTGTTTGTCGTGTTTCTTGTATGTGTAGGTGTTTGATCGCGACAAGCGAGATAATTGTGATCTGTCAGAACAAGGAAACAAGAGCGCTATCTTCTCCGCGAAAAACAACATTGGAATTAAGGTAGGCCTTCTTCGCAATTTGGTCTATTGAAATTAGGAACTTGCGCCTTAGCGTGATACGATTGTTGCTAGACCCGATCTGGGCTAGTAGGGATCGCCTCTATCCGCAGAGGGGATTTACCTCTCCAACAAACTGGCGACTCTGTTGGGGGGACATTTGTTGGAGTTTGTCTTGTATTTTCAGTTGATTTTGGTCTTTGTCTGCCTGATCAGCTCTTTTGGTTCGTTGTTTTCTGGTGTAAAACCTCTATTCAGCCCCCAGAGGATCAGATCTGACCTCTTCTTTTCCAAATTTTCATCTCTTCATGGTTGGATTGATTGGCACGGTTTCCATCCTGATAGTCGCACCCATTGGCGCAGGTTTCCAGTTCATCACTCACGCCATCCCCTGTTTGGCACGGATTATAGCCAGATAGTCATGCCATCTCTTGTAGGTGCTAAGGTTTTCCCTTGTTCGGAATTTTCTTTTGGTCAGTACTTTGCTTCTGGATTTGTTTTATATTTTTCTTGAAGTGGTGAGTCTAGACTTGGTTGGGAGAAATTATTTGTTTTTTCATTTTCAAGCGTTGGCGCTTGTTTTCAGTTAGCAACCCGCGCCAATTTTCCATTGGCGCTAGTTGTCAGTGAGCAAGTAGCGCCAGTTGGCGCTAGTTGTCATTGAAAAAGTCGCGCCAATTTCAGGGTGTGTGAAAATTGAGACTTTTTACCTAAATCCTTCACCAGTGTGTCTTTCCCTTCTGGTCTTTTCTCTATATGAGCATAGATTACATTGCTCATTTTTTGGAATGTCTTCTTTCCATGATTTCTTGATGTAAAAGGGAATGAATGCCTTGTTTTGATCTCATGCTTTGCAAGTCCTCTTTGTGTTTGACCTCATATGTCTTGTCACCTTTTGAGGATTTCGTTACAAAGTGTTTTGAAACAACAATTTCATTCTTAGTGTTTGTTTGCATCCCTTTTGCCTTCATCCTTCATCAAGAATATTTTCATTCATTTAGTTTTCGTCTCAAAGTTTTATTTTCGTTAAAATGCATTAGATCACATTGCATTGAAAAGTAGTTTTGAGATTTATCATTGAACTTAGATCACATTGTTTAATGATTGAAAGCTAAAATTGCATTGAGTGCATTCTCTTTCATTAAAAGCATGAATTAAGTAGATTCTCATTTCATCGAAAAATGCATTGAGTGCATTCTTATCATTTGAAAAGAAAAAGGAAATTGTGCATAGATTACAATTTCATAGTTTTCAAAAAGGGGATTTTGCAACATTGCATAATTCGCACCGTTGGATGTTTTAGATTACTTTTGGATAGTGAAATCCATCTAGATTGGAAAGATTTTGTTTGTAGTGTTGTTGTATGCTGCATCATTGTTTGAATCTCTTCCCTTAACTAGATAGCATTCATCGAATTGAAAGATTTCTTTTCTCATATAGCTGCATATAGGATATTGTTAGATGACATACAGTAGGGCCTTGAAATCGAGACATAATTGAAGATCAACGCTAAAATTTATTCAATTTACCTTAAGGCAACATTGAAACATTAACGATATATTTAGAGGTCTAGGCTAGTGACGTGTTCCGGCGTCGTTAAACCTAGTATTTGTCATTCACCTCTTGGCTTTAAGCAGCACTACTACGGACTTTTGCTCCCTGTACCATCGCATATATAAAGGGAGACCCCACTAGGTTGCTATCCTTTATCCGTAGGAATCCGAGTCTGCTGCCTTATACCCATGATACACTGGACATAGCATTCGGGGAGATTTCCTGCATGTACATTAAGTCCTTTGTTGATTTCTCTTTCATTTTGAAACCAAGGTGTATATTGCAGTTCATGGATATCTGGTACACCGTCTTGCCTAGAGTTCCAGAGTAGTCATTTTCGATCTTTATTGACTCAAATTTGAAAAGATCATCAAGCGCTTGTCCTTTCATGCTTGTTTTCAATCTGAAAGTGATAGAGTCACCTTTTTCCTGTTTCTCGACTCTTAAAAGATGAAATGGTAGAGTTTTGTTTCAATGTTTTAAAATTAACTACCCACGAAATATTCCCGATTAAAGTTAGTTTCCTTAGGGTGTTGTTCTAAATTTGTTGCCGATGGTGAATTTCCCGGAGTTCACCAACCAAGGAATCCCCTTTGAATGGAATCCTAGTCCTTTTCCTCCTTTTGGAAATGTTGGTGCTCCTTATATGGCAACTTTGTCCCTTCCTGGGTTAACTGTTGGGTTGCCTGTTTGGTTATTTTCAACCTTTGTGGTTCTGAATGTCTTGACTATTGTTCAATCAATTCCTCTACCTGAACAACGTCATGTTGATTCCAAGGTGGACCTCTCCCCTTCTTCGCCTATTTTTGTGTCCCCCTCTCCTACTTCGCCTAGTGAAAGTCTAGATTCGAGTAACCAGGTGGCTAAGAATAAGAAGAAGAAGACAAAGAAGAAGAAGTCCGATAAGGGAGAGGTTAAGAGTGCAGCTATTGCTTCTAAAGCACCTCCTCTTGATGAACCTCCCAACCCTCCATGGAAATTCAAGTTCCCTTGCATGCTGTGCCAGGGAGACCATCTTCTTCGAGATTGCCCTGGCATTCCCAAGGTGCTCGAAGCATGGTCCAATGGTCGTCCGCCATTGCCTTTGGCTTCCGGGAGTCAAGTTGGTGGCACGTCTTCAGCTCGTGTTGGTAAAACTCTTAAGAAGCAGGGTAAGCTTGCTAATCCCTATAAGTAGTGTGGGGGGCGCCATGCCATTCACATTTTTCTGCATATGGATGAAGCCAAGCGAGTTTTGGACAACTCGGCTATTTCCGCGCCGTGCCTTTCGGTTGGTTACAAACAGCTTTATTTGAGTCCTCCACTAGTTGATCCTACGATTGGTCAAGAGTCATCCTTGGTCGATCCTGCTCCCTTGGAAATTCAAATTCATGAATCCATTCCCGACCAACCATTGGTTGTGGGATCGGTTGAGCTGGCCCCGTCTGCAGTGCACCGAGTCTTTTCTGTTGAGAGTGGACCTCACATCCCTCAGGTTCTTCTTGTTTCTTCATATTCTTCGGACTTGGAGAAGGATTCTCTTGTCCCTATATCTCAAGAATCTGCTCCTCCGCCTCCCGTGATGGAGGTCCTAGAGGATACTTGTTGTAGAGGTAAATCCCCTTTGCAGACAGAGGCGATTCCTACTAGCCCAAATCGGGTCTAGCAACAATCGTACCATGCAAGTTCCTAATTGCAATAGACCAACTTGCGATGAAGGCCTACCTCAAGTCCAACGTTGTTGTTCGTAGAGAAGATGGTGCTCCCGTTTCCTTTCTCCAGTAGATCACAATCCTCTCGCTCGCCACGATCGAACACTTGCACACACAAGAAACACGACAAACACAAGCGTAAAACCCGATATATGCAATTATGTATCAGTCAGAGAAGAAACAAATCATGATCATAATGGACAATACGAGTGGAACCATAACCAAATTCACTTATCATTAACTCATAAAAAGGAAAATACAACTTGGCTCTGACACTGAATCTTCCTTCGGTGGGTTGTCGGCGGAATACATCTTGGTAAAGCTCGTCGGGGATGGGACAAGCCTCTCTCTTCAATCGTCAATCTCCTTGCTACTGATTTGGCTCTATGAAGACTATTGCAGCATTATTGGGCTATGAAGGCTCTTGGAGACTAGCTTGCAAAGGGAAATGACAAGCTTATATAGATGGTGGAAGATTGGCCCTATCCTCAAGGAAGCTTCCATGAGAGGTGGAAAACTACTTCCTCTACATAGAGAACCAGAGCCAAACATCCCAACTCGATTTAGAGTCCAGTTCAGGATTTTGTTGGAGTCAATATTCCGCCATTTATTTTTAAAAAAAACTCCTTATTAAGCCTGGCATGGGTACAACACTGATACAGTGCACCAGTTGGTGCACCCTCTTTGGAGTATTTCCCCCATTGGCGCAGGTATGACACTGAGAAATCGTGCCAAGGATAAAAAGGCTATTTTTAGGGTTTTTCACAAGGAGTTGTCTTCAGAGGAATGAAATTCCATGTCTAGGGGAATGTCATGAAAGTTTTTTTAGATCATGTCACTGCTCACAGGTCATGGAATAAGCCCTCCAATGTGCGGGACGAGGAATTGCAGGGATGGTGAAAAATTGTTGTGTAACAATACTCCTCCCGCCTTCGAGATGGAGGTTGTGGAGGATGCTCCTCCATATTCTGTAACACCAGGGGAAGACCATCTCAGTTCGATGGTAGCCCCTCCGAGTAGTTTGGTCACTTCCTTTGATTGGAATCGATTTGCGGGATACCGCCTTCCATCTTATGTGCCTTTCGAGATAACAGTATAGGCTTTTGGTATGGTCTTACCTAGCACAATTATAGATGAAGGCGCATATGTTAGTATTCTCTCTTCCACTACTTGGCAAGCTTTCGGTTCGCCGCTACTTGTGCCTGTTACGCAAAATCTATTGGCATTTAACAGAATAACTAGTCAACCGTTAGGGATCCTTCCAAGGTTACCTGTTACTTTGGGAGGTAAAACCATCCATATGGACGTGAAGGTTGTTCCATGCCCCTTGGATTTAAATCTGCTTTTGGGGTGTGATTACACCTATGCCATGGGAGCGCTTGTCTCCTCCCTTTTTCATGTTGTCTATTTTCCACATGAAGCATGGATCGTGACCATTAATCAACTTTCGTTCTTTGGTCCTGATATTGCAGCTGGCCCTCCATCATCCCTTCCTAGTTTTTATCCACGCATTGTATATTCCCCAGCGTAGGTCAACTATGTGGCTACCTACCCCATGCCTGTACTCAGTGATAGTACCATTGTGCATCAGGTGCTGGGGGTATTGGGTCCTAGCTTCCAGGATGTTTTCCTTCCATCGGGAGTGGAACTCTTGGAAGCGATGACTTCTTGTTCATTCTGATGAGGTCTGTCAGAGCATAGTTCTTTTCCTTGTGTCAAGCTCCTTAAAAAATGAAACAAGGTCTGTTGAAGCAGATTTCCTTGTCTTGTGTCAAGCTCCTTAAAAAATGAAACAAGGTTGTCAGAGCAGATTTCCTTGTCTTGTGCCAAGCTCCTTAAACCATGAAACAAGGTGTCCTGAGGATAGTTCTTGTAATGTGTCAACCTCGTTAAAATAATGAAACACGTTCCTGTTCAATTCTATTCTTTGATCAGATCTCGTAAAATCCCAGTTGAGTCTTTCTTAGATCTCGTAACTTGAACCTTCACTCCCTCCATCTGTTTACTCAGGTGCATGGACTGAAGCTTGGGGGGCATGTAACTCGAATTGAGTCACCATGCTGGGGGCATGCTTACTTTTTCAAGCATATTTTGTTTCTGTTTCAAGCTTGTGTAAAAATGGAACCGGTTTCAAGCATAGTTTATCTTTGTTTCAAGCTTGTGTAAAAATGAAACCAACTTCAAGCAGAGTTTCTTGATTTCAAGCTTGTGTAAAAATGAAACGTTTCCCATTTTTTGTGATTTCCATCTTATCAGCCTGTCTTTGCTAGATGAGCCTTGGTTTTCTCACTTCATCATCACTATCTGCTTGGCCGATCATATGCCTTCACTTGGTTGTCTTACCTATTCCTGAGGAACCGCTGCGATGAGTGGTCTTTGTTAGCCAACCTCTTAACCGTTATTTGTTCTGAGCAGTTCCACCATTACCGGAACCAGTTTCTACCCTTTATACCACTCGTTCCTCCAGGAGGAGTCATATTTCAGATCTTTTCTGACTCTCTAAATATGAAAATATTGTCGAGCCCCTTGTCATTTCAATCTCGTTAAAGTGGCTGCGAATCGACATCTACCCAATATACGTTTACCCCTTTTTTGGGCTGGGATAGATTATTTATGAAAAAGGAATACCCTAGCCTATCACAACTAGGAGGTTTTCTCAGACACATTTTTCTACCTTTTCGGATCTGAGGAACTATCTACGAAAAGGGACTGTTGGATTTTACTTTTCCGCTATATTTTTAGGCTCTATAAACACAAAAATACATCAAGTTCTTCCTTTCTCAGACTCGTTAAACCCTGATGACATCAAGTTCAGTCATAATGATGATATTCGAGTTTCTCCTTCTTAGGGATCGTTAAATGTACTAGGATGAATTTTTTCGAAGGACGAACTTATATGACAAGAATATGGTATCTTCTTCAAGCTTGTGTAAAAATAAAGAGGTACTAGCCAGAAATAGTGGGGAAAAATGGAACCAGTATCGTTGTCGTGTCGGCAGTATGTCGCTCTTGAACATGGCACTTGTCTGCATTCGTGTCGGGTTGGGGACATCTCATCTCATTTTTTGCTTGCCTCCGTTGGTTTGGGTAATCCCTTTTGACCTCTCATTTTCTCTTTGCCTCGTCATCATGACCTCTAATATTTTGATGTCAAATACTGCCAAATCCACTGTCGTGCCACCGATATGTTAAAGAGAAGTTGACCTCTGCAGTTTCAACCTTCCTCTGATTCTCATCTGATCTTGATTCACAAACATTATGTTCCTTTGTCTCACGTCGATGATGTGGGAAAAAATATGGCCCATCTTCCATCAAGGTCACTTCCTATCAACTCCAGCTCATTCTCCAGGAAGCTGATCTAGAGACTCCCTTCCGGTACCTTGGAGCCTGCATGCCTCAATGGTAGGTTCTTCGCATTCGACACAAGGATTTCATCATTGGCCTTCGATCGGATGATTCTGCAGTTGTTTGACGCCAGCACACTGTTCACATTCCGTGGATTGTACCTATAGTACCTTGAGGGCCATTATCATTATTGGTGGTTCCTATTGCGTCTGTTAATATCTTTCATCATTGGCTGGTAATCAGACGATGTTCTTGCATGTTCGACTTCAGCTCACTTACTCACATGCTAGAAATTTTACTTTGTTCGGGACAAGATGGAGTGCAAGACCCTAGATTTTGTCTGTTAGAATCTAGGCTGCGATTTTGTGGATTATTATGATTGGTTACATGACTCACTGATTGGATGGTTGCGCCCATACCACATATATCATGTATTTGAGATATTAGTTGTACTTACGCAGGTTTTTCGACGACAATTTTTTCATTTGAACATGTTCTCGTAAATCATTTCACCCCTCTCTCTCTCTCGAGCCTCATGCTTTAGGGGGCATCTCTTACACAGTAATTTTTCACCGTCCCTGAAATCCCCATATCGCCCATTGGAGGGTCGTTTATGTGATCAATAACTAGTGTCATGCCTTGTAAATACCATCATTGCATCCCTTTCCATGAGGACAACATTCCTTCTGTTGATCATTTCCTGAGCAGACCCCTAAAAACACCTATTTTTTCCTTAGCGCTGGTAGCCCGTTATGTCCTCACGCCAATGAGGAAAATTAACACTGAGCCCACGCCAGTTGGCGCTCTGTCCCAGTTAAGCACCCGTGCCAATCTGCTTATGGAAATTTTTTTAAAAAAAGAGGCGAAGTTTCGATTACAAGAACTTCGTGGATGGGTCATGAGGAGTGGTTTCGACTGAATAACCATGGCCTTCCTCCTTTGGCCTCTTGTTTCCACCTTATAGGGAACCTCCCAAGGGATAAGGCCTCCCTCCCACTATTGTAGGGATCCCAACGTCCTCCTCTCCTCTATAAATATAGCCATCTTCCATTGATGAACGGGTTGAATGGTTGAGCCTTCAATAGCTTAGAGAATGCTGCAAGAGCCTTGATATTCCTCATAGAACCAAACTAGTAGCAAGGATATCATTGTCAAGACAACCAAAGAGAGAGGCTTATCCCATTCCCGATGAGCTTTATCAAGACGTATTCCGCTGTCGACCCGCCGAAGGAAGATTCAGCGTCAGAGCCAGGTTGCATCTTTCTTTGTATTGATTAATGATAAGCGACTTTGGTTATGGTTCCACTCGTGTTGTTCATACATTGTGATCATGAGTTGTGTCTTCTCTGACTGATACATAATTTCATATATTGGGTTTTACACTTGTGTTTGTCGTGTTTCTTGTATGTGTAGGTGTTTTATCGCGACAAGCGAGAGAATTGTGATCTGCCGGAACAAGGAAACAGGAGTGCTATCTTCTCCGCGAAAAATAGCGTTGGACTTAAGGTAGGCCTTCTTCACAATTTGGTCTATTGCAATTAGCAACTTGCGCCTTAGCATGATAATATTGTTGCTAGACCCGATCTGGGCTAGTAGGGATTTCCTCTATCCGCAGAGGGGATTTACCTCCCCAATGGAGTCACCAGTTTTTTGGAGAGGTAAATCCCCTCTGCGGACAGAGGCGATCCCTACTAGCCCAGATCAGGTCTAGCAAGAATCATATCACACTAAGGCGCATGTTCCTAATTTCAATAGGCCAAATTGCGAAGAAGGTCTACCTTAAGTCCAATGCTGTTGTTTGCGGAGAAGATAGCGCTCCCATTTCCTTATTCCGGCAGATCATGATTCTCTCACTTGTCGCGATCAAACACCTGCACATACTAGAAACACGACAAACACAAGCGTAAAACCCAATATATGCAATTATGTATCAGTCAGAGAAGACACAACTCATTGTCACAATGTATGAACAACACGAGTGGAACCGTAACCAAAGTCGCTTATCATTAATCAATACAAAACTAGATACAACCTGGCTCTGACGCTGAATCCTCCTTTGCCGGGTCAACAGTGGAATACGTCTTGGTAAAGCTCGTCGGGAATGGGACAAGCCTCTCTCTTCGGTTGTCTTGAAAATGATATCCTTGCTACTGATTTGGCTCTATGAGGACTATCAAGGCTCTTGCAGCATTCTCTAAGCTACTGAAGGCTCTTGAAGGCTCAACCATTCAGCCCCTTCATCAATGGAAGATGGCTATATTTATAGAGGAGAGGAGGAGGTTGGGATCCCTACAATAGTGGAAGGGAGGCCTTATCCCTTGGGAGGTTCCCCATAAGGTGGAAACAAGAGGCCAAAGGAGGAAGGCCATGGTTATTCAGTTGAAACCACTCCTCATGACTCATCCACAAAGTTGTTGTAATCGAAAATTTGCCTCTTTTTTTAAAAAACTTTCCATAAGCAGATTAGTGCGGGTGCTTAACTGGGATAGAGCGCCAACTGGCACAAGCTCAGTGCTAATTTTCCTCATTGGTGTGAGGACATAACGGGCTACCAGCGCCAAGGAAAAAACAGGTGTTTTTAGGGGTCTGCTCAGGAAATGATCAATAGAAGGAATGTTGTCCTCATGGAAAGGGATGCAATGATGGTATTTGCAAGGCATGAAACTTCTTATTGATCACATAAACGACCCTCCAATGGGCAATATGGGGATTGCAGGGACGGTGAAAAATTACTGTGTAACAGATGCCTTCTTCTTCCGTAATACCAGGGGAAGACCATCTCAGTTCGATGGTAGCCCCTCCGAGTAGTTTGGTTGCTTCCTGTGATTGGAATCGATTTGCGGGATACCGACTTCCGTCTTATGTGCCTTTCAAGATAATGGTGCAGGCTTTTGGTCTGGTCTTACCCAGCACCATTATAAATGAAGGCACTTCTATTAGTATTCTATCTTCCACTACTTGGCAAGCTTTCGGTTCGCCACCGCTTGTGCCTGTTACGCAGAATCTATTGGCATTTAACAGAAGAACTAGTCAACTGTTAGGGATCCTTCCAAGGTTACCTGTTACTTTGGGAGGTAAAACCGTCCATATGGATATGATGGTTGTTCCAGGCCTCTTGGATTTCAATATGATTTTGGGGCACAATTACACCTATGCCATGGGAGATATTGTCTCCTCCCTTTTTCGTGTGGTCGGTTTTCCACATGAAGGATGGATCGTGACCATTGATCAGCTTTCGTTCTTTGGGCCTGATATGGCAGCTGGCCCACCATCATTCCTTCCTAGTTTTTATCCACCCGTTGTATCTGCCCCACCGCAGGTCAACTATGTGGCTACCTACCCTGTGCTTGTACTCAGTGATAGTGCCGTTGTGCATTAGGTGTTGGGGGCATTGGGTCCTGACTTCCAGGATGTTTTCCTTCCATCGGGAGTGGAACTCTTGGAAGTGTTGAATTCTTGTTCATTTTGATGAGGTCTGTCAGAGCATAGTTCTTTTTTTTGTGTCAAGCTCCTTAAAAAATGAAACAAGCTAGTCAGAGCAGAGTTTGTTTCCTTGTGTCAAGCTCCTTAAAAAATGAAACAAGGTCTGTTGGAGCAGAGTTCCTTGTCTTGTGTCAAGCTCCTTAAAAAATGAAACAAGGTTGTCGAAGCAGAGTTCCTTGTCTTGTGCCAAGCTTCTTAAACCATGAAACAAGGTGTCCTGAGGATAGTTATTTTAATGTGTCAACCTCGTTAAAATAATGAAACACGTTCTTGTTCAATTCGAGTCTTTGATCAGATCTCGTAAAATCCCAGTCGAGTATTTCTTAGATCTCGTAACTTGAACCTTCACTCCCTCCATCTATTTACTCAGGTGCATGGACTGAAGCTTGGGGGGCATGTACCTCGAATTGAGTCACCATGTTGGGGGCATGCTTACTTTTTCAAGCATAGTTTGTTTCCATTTCAATCTTGTGTAAAAATGAAACCGATTTCAAGCATAGTTTATCTTTGTTTCAAGCTTGTGTAAAAACGAAACCTTTCCTATTTTTTGTGACTGCCATCTTATCAGCCTGTCTTTGCCAAATGAGCCTTGGTTTTCTCACTCCATTGTCACTATCTGCTTGGCCGATCATATGCCTTCACTTGGTTGTCTTACCCATTCCTGAGGAATTGCTGCGATGAGTGGTCTTTGTTAGCCAGCCTCTTAACTGTTATTTTTTTTTAGCAGTTCCACCATTACCGGAACCAGTTGCTACCCTTTATACCACTCGTTCCTCCAAGAGGAGTCATCTTTCAGCTCTTTTCTGACTCTCTAAATATGAAAATATTGTCGAGCCCCTTGTTGTTTCGATCTCGTTAAAGTGGCTGCGAATCGACATCTACCCAATATACGTTTACCCTTTTTTTGGGCTGGGATAGATTATTTATGAAAAAGGAATACCCTAGCCTATCACGAATAGGAGGTTTTATCAGACACAGTTTTCTACCTTTTCGGATCTGAGGAACTATCTACGAAAAGGGACTGTTGGAGTTTACTTTTCCGCTGTCTTTTTAGACTCTCTAAACATGAAAAGACGCCAAGTTTTTCCTTTGTCAGACTTGTTAAACCCTGATGACATCAGGTTTAGTCATAATGAAGATATTCGAGTTTCTCCTTCCTAAGGCTCTTTAAATGTACTCGGACAAATTCGTCCGAAGGACGAACTTATATGACAAGCATATGGTATCCTCTTCAAGCTTGTGTAAAAATAAATAGGTACTCGCCAGAAATGGTGGGGAAAAATGGAACTAGTATCGTCATCGTGTCGACAGTATGTCGCTCTTGAACATGGAACTTATCTTCATTCGTGTCGAGTTGGGTACATCTCATCTCGTTTTCTGCTTGCCTCCATGGGTTTGGGTAATCCCTTTTGACCTCTCATTTTCTCTTTGCCTCATCATCATGACCTCTGATCTTTTGATGTTAAATACTTCCAAATCCACTCTCGTGTCACCGATATGTTAAAGAGAAGTTGACCTCTGCAGTTTGAACCTTCCTCTGATTCTCATCTGATCCTAATTCACAAAAATTATGTTCCTCTGTCTCGTGTCAATGATGTGGGAAACACTATGGCCCACCTTCGATCAAGGTCACTTCCTGTCGACTCTAGCTCATTCTCCAAGAAGCTGATCTAGAGACTTCCTTCTGGTACCTTGGAGCCTACATGCATCAATGGTAGTTTCTTCGCATTCGATGCATGGATTTCATAATTGGCCTTCAATCAGATGATTTTTCGGGTGTTCAACACCAGCTCACTGTTCACATTCTGTGGATTGTACCTATAGTACCTTGAGGGCCATTGTCATTATTGGTGGTTCCTCTCGCGTCTGTTAACAGCTTTCATCGTTGGCTGGTAATCAGACGATGTTCTTGCATGTTCGACTTCAGCTCACTTATTCACATGCTAGAACTTGTACTTTGTTCGAGCCGAGATGGAGCACAAGACCCTGGATTTTGTCTGTTAGAATCCAGGCTGCGATTTTGTGGATTATTATGATTGGTTACATTATTATGATACCTAAGTCTATTTATCGATCCTTACTGGATGGTTGCATCCATGCCTTGGGTCTTGATTATTGTATACTCTATTATGGATGTCTATGCCCATACCACATATATCATGTATTTGAGATATCAGTTGTACTTACGCAGGTTTTTAGACGGTAGTGTTTTCAATTGGACACGTTCTCGTAAAGCATTTCACCCCTCTCTCTCTCTCGGGCCTCATGCTTTAGGGGGCATTTTTTACATAGTAATTTTTCACCATCCCTGCAATCCCCATCTCACCCATTGGAGGGTTTTTTATGTGATCAATAAGCAGTGTCATGCCTTGAAAATACCATCATTACATCCCTTTCCATGAGGACAACATTCCTTCTCTTGATCATTTCCTGAGAAAACCCATAAAAGCACCTATTATGTCCTCGCGCCAATAAGGAAAATTAACACTGAGCCAGCACCAGTTGGCACTCTGTCCCAGTTAAGCACCCACACCAATCTGCTTATGGAAAGTTTTTTTAAAAAAAGAGGCAGAGTTTCGATTACAACAACTTCGTGGATGAGTCATGAGGAGTGGTTTCGACTGAATAACCATGGCCTTCATCCTTTTTCCTCTTGTTTCCAACTTTTGGGGAACCTCCCATGGGATAAGGCCTCCCTTCCACTATTGTAGGGATCCCAACCTCCTCCTCTCCTCTATAAATATAGCCATCTTCCATTGATGAAGGGGCTGAATGGTTGAGCCTTCAAGAGCCTTCAATAGCTTAGAGAATGCTGCAAGAGCCTTGATAGTCCTCATAGAGCCAAATCAGTATCAAGGAGATCATTTTCAAGACAACTGAGGAGAGAGGCTTGTCCCATTCCTGACGAGCTTTACCGAGACATATTCTGTTATCGACCTGCCGAAGGAGGATTCAACGTCAGAGCCAGGTTGTATCTTTCTTTGTATTGATTAATGATAAGCGACTTTGGTTATGGTTCCACTCGTGTTGTTCATACATTGTGATCATGATTTGTGTCCTCTCTAACTGATACATAACTTCATATATTGGGTTTTACGCTTTTTTTTGTCGTGTTTCTTGTATGTGTAGGTGTTTGATCACGACAAGCGAGAGAATTGTGATCTGCTGGAACAAGGAAATGGGAGCGCTATCTTCTCCATGAACAACAACGTTGGAGTTAAGGTAGGCCTTCTTCGCAATTTGGTCTATTGCAATTAGGAACTTGCTCCTTAGCGTGATATGATTGTTGCTAGACCCGATCTGGGCTATTAGGGATCGCCTCTGTCCGCAGAGGGAATTTACCTCTCCAACAGAGGGCATGATATCTAAGAAGTTTCAGGGCATGGAAAGGAATGAAAAGGTGTGTTAAAACATGTTGGACAGTGTCAATTCATGTTGAGGAGTGTTGGGGAGTTTCAGGGCATCACAAGGGAGAACTAGTTCAAAGTGCACGGAAACAAACAAATAAGAATTCCTGCCAGGGATTTTCAGTGCATTCTAGTTGTCCCATGGATGAAGTGTGTTAGGATAATTTCATAATAGGAATTTTAGGTGGAAATACTACGATTTCAATAAGGGGATGGACAAATAATTTTTAGAAAAAGGGAGACTTTGGGCTAGACACAACATTGTTTTTTCAATGACTTGGTTGGGTTCCCAAGTCACAAAAAAAGTAAGGCTATCTATGAAGGCATGAAAAATAGGGAGTGCCAAGGTGTGCATGGAATCCCAGGAAGTGCTAACAAATTATAGAAATTTCCAAGGCATGTTAGGCATGCTAATATGTGATAGGTGCTAAGGTGTCGCACCAATGCATGCTAGGGAGTGTTAGGGAAACAAAAGGGAGGATTAGTTTCAATTGCATGGAAATGAATGAATAAGAGTGTGTGATAGGGAGTGTTAGAAAATTATAGGTGTGCTAAGGAGGGAGTGAAAAGGTATGCTAGGTAGTTCCAAGGCCTTATAAAGCGTTATGAAAGCATGCCAAGATGTGCCAAGTTCTAGGGTGTGCCAAGGAGTGTTAGGGAGTGCTTATGTTGGCTAGTCAAGATACTCGTATCTCACCTGAGATACTTGGGTTTAAGTCCCAACAATGGAACCATTTATTTTATTAGTTAGGCTTGACCCAATTTTGACTTATGATTCACACCAAAATAACCTTCAGACACTGACCATTTCTGCAATGACTTACAAGAAAATCAGAGTCTCACTCAAGGTGGCTATGCGTGGTTGCAGAATCAGGTTTCTTCAACCTTGAGGGATTGCATGAAATGGATTTTACTTCGCTTTTTTATTTTATTTAGTTTTCTATCATATATATCACTATTTCGTTGTGTATTCTAACTAATTACTTCATCACATTCAATTTAACATAAGCTCATTACAAGACAATAAAAGTTACGCTAACATAACATTTACTTGCAAACATTACTTTGCATAAACGAATAGAAGACAACAATACATATAGATATAAAATATTTCCCAAAACTTTTTATTATTTGTTAATATGTATCCTTCAATACATTCAACTTCTCAACCTGCACACATAGTTGCGCCAGGTCGTCTACGCACTAAGTTCCAGACTCTTCCAAGGTCTCCGCACACTCATTTGCGAAGCTTTTCCTTAAGGACCAAATTATAGAACACAACTTTCAATGACTTGTGCTCATCTATATCTCATCCTCTTTTTATCATCGACAAAGAATTACATCTATTTAAATATCATTACATAGCTACAAAACCATGGTCCACATACCATGGGCTCGAAAAAACAATCAAATAAAACCCGATAAAAGTTACAAAATGAGGGTCTTTGACCCACCCAAAACCCCTAGAACACCATGTGGTAGATATGACTTCATGGTACCACACACTCTGCTCCTTGAAATATGGAGACTTTGACAAAAATTGGACCAAGTTCGGTCATGCCCAACAACTAGAGAAACACAAGGGAGAATTATGTCATAATGCATGGAAATGAATGTATAAGAGTGTGTGGTAGGGAGTGTCAACGAGTTCCAAGTGTGATAAGTGTAGAAAATATACCAATGGGATTCAATCTAATATTATATTATACTAAAACAAGATATTCATGAATGCTTCCTACAATTTGCGTAAACAAAACATGATCGCACAGTCACATATAAGAAATAGAAAGAAGTAGATCAATCGCACAACACAAGATATATCTAGCGAAAGAAACTACTCAAAACCACGCTATTTTCATATTTCATATGGTCAAGATCATGAAACAATACATTGTTATTCCCCACACTGAGAAACCTTTGCACTCTCCTGACTATCTCACTCTAATATTACTTGAATATGACTTGAAATCTAAGAAAAATCGGTCCAATATTTAACCTCTTTCTTGCCACTACTTGCCCAACCTACCTTGCGTATATTGAGCCCTTATTAATAAGAAAATACCAATTAATGATTATGAAATATTTCAAGGCCTTCTCGATGACCTCATGTATGACATGTACAATCTTCTAATAATACAACTGATAGATCTCTTCCCTTTAACCTTATTCTCAACTGGGCCTTCCTTAGAATAAACATGTAACAACTATTTATAGAAAATTGTTAGTTAACTGATTGATCACTACTTGTGAATTAAAATCATATTTAATTCACTGGACCTACCAATAGATCATCTCTCTGTTAGAACTAGTTAAACTAATTTTAACTCAATTAATTGACTTAACTAATTACAACTCACAAATAACTATGATTGGACCCCCTAAAAATATAAAAATCCTCTACATGCCTCCTCTTTGCCCTCTAACTCTAATTTCCTAAGCTAACTAAGTCTTCCTGACTCAGATAACTAATACAAGTTGTCATGAGATGAAATTATAGTTTTTCTTCCAATTTAATTAAGGGAAAATTAAATCAGAAGCCTCATATGGTGCCATTTATGGGTGTCATTTTCTGGTTTCCATTTCTGGATGCCATTTTCAATGTTTATTGTTGCCAATTTAAACACTCCCTCTCAATAATAGAGGAATTCAATCTATCCTAATCTGGTGCCCTTGGAATGTTTTTCATGCAAAACTTCTCTAGTGTTGTTTGCTCCTGCAACTCCTAAAACTGAATAGCTAAAAAAAATTGAATCATTATGATGCATCTATCATTAGAGTCTCTTATTGTTATCAATTACTAAACTGTCTACTGAAATATTTGCACTGCTACTGACTTTGCATTTGTTCCCTTTGCACTTCTGCCCACTCTAATTTGCGCTCCAGTATTTGACATTTGTCACTCTGATTTTTTTCTTTCTGACATCTAAGTATATCAATCCTACT
This sequence comes from Pinus albicaulis, assembly GCA_034641835.2. Taxonomy (NCBI): domain Eukaryota; kingdom Viridiplantae; phylum Streptophyta; class Pinopsida; order Pinales; family Pinaceae; genus Pinus; species Pinus albicaulis. The sequence goes on from CM076579.1 coordinate 849,835,135, forward strand.
GATCCTTCCTGCTACTGTGTACTATGGGATCCTCATAGCCAGGTTCGATCAATAAGACAAGCCACCTCAATGGATCCTGCCCAAACTTATTCTCTTGGGATTATGTCTGCACATTTACCCACCTCTCACCTAGAAGTATGGCTACATGTGCTCCCTATGCTCATCTGACTCAAAATTCCCCCCTAATGTATGTCTCTTCTTGAGTGGATGCCTCCACTTGGTCTCCTCTCTTCTTCTCCAATTGTGGCTGCTCCAAAAACTTCTGAAATTTCTTCTGAGGCTGCATGTTGAAAGGTAATTTGTTCTCCCTCTCAACCATCAAGTAACTAACCTCTTATTTTCTCCTCAAAGCTTTGCATGCGTCTTTGACCTTGAGATCATATAGGTTCTTGACTCTTACACTGATCTGTTTCACCCATCCCGTGGCAATGTTTCTAAGGAAAACCTTTCAGTTTATAAACCTCACATCATAACCACGATCTTCCAATACCGCTATGGAAACAAGATTCTTCTTTAGTCCTGGAAACATACAAAACATCTTTCAATTTGAGAGGGGATCTAGACTCCCTCTGAAAGGTAATTGTACCTATGATGTCATGCTATACCTCTCGTCATATCTAAACTCTATGTTCTACTGGAGGTCCTTCTCCTCCAAGTCATTGAAGAGATATTTGTTCCCCATCATATGGAATGAGGCATCGTTGTCAAGATCCCACATGCATCCCATTACAGTGTTGTCCATGCATGCAATGAGAGTAAAATCAAGCTCGAACTATGAAGCTAGCGCTTCACCTGCTTCAACTGCAGGCTCCTTCTTACTTGCCTTCTTCTGTGGACAATTCAAGGCTAGTGCACGTGCTTGTGATAATGAAAACAATTGATTTTGGACAAATCTATATTTCCCCCTTTGCCTTGAGACTTCTTTCCCTTGGATTTCTTGCCTTTTTGACTAATGAAAAATCTTATTCTTTGTCAGTGTCGGAGGTCTTGTCTTTGTTGCTTTGCCTTATATCTTCTATTACCAAGTCATACCACAAACACTCCTAGTCTGGTGGCTTATCCCTCCCATTCATAGATTCCTAGTAACTATGTCAGCTCTTGTGAAGGCCTAGAATAACTAGTCTCACCAAATCATCCTAGGCTATTGTCACACCAAAACTTCCAAGCTCATCTCGACATTGAGTGAACTTCATCATGTATTTTGGTATCGTCTCACCCTCCTCCATCTTGATCTTTCTGAGCTTGTCCTTCAACGCCAACTTCATGTGGCCATTTTTATTTTGAAGCACATCTGTCAAGGCCTTCCACATACAACAAGGAGTCTCCTTCCCATGGAGACTTGAGAAAATATGATCTTGAACTCCCTCTAACAAGATTCTTCTCACCTTTGCTACCTTCTCCTTCCATGCATCAAGAAGTTGATCATTTGCTGCTACAGGCTGGGGAATATCACTGTCTATGAATTCCTTCAGTTTGTTTTCAACAGGCACTGCCTCCATCCTGTCCTTCCACACTATGTAATTGGAATTCCCTCAAGAGCATATTTGAGTCTCAATCCATTGAAAGACAACTTGATTTATCGTTGGATCCTGAAGAACAAATTTGAAAATTTGAATACATGTTCAAGAAAAAAATCAATTTATTCTCTTCTATTGTGATTCCTGGCACTTTGATACCATGCAGAAAATATACCAATGGGATTAAATATGATCTTATAATGTACTAAAACAAGATCTTGAATCCTTCCTACAATTTTCGGAAACAAAACATGATCACACAATCACATATAGGAAATAGAAATAAGTAAATCAATCGCACAACACAAGATGTATATGGGGAAAGAAACTGCTCAAAACCCTGCTATATGTATATTACATATGGTCAAGATCATGAAACAATACAATTTTATTCCTCATACTGAGAAACCTCTGCACTCCCCTGACTATATCACTCTGATCCTGCTCAAATTTGTCTTGTGATCTAAGCAAAATTGGTCCAATATTTAACCTCTTGCTTGACACTGCTTTCCCAGCCTTTCTTACACATTCTTGGGCTAATTGAACCCCTATTAATTAGGAAAATACCAATAAATTATTGTGCAATCCTTCAAGGCATTCCTGATGACCTCATGCATGACCTGTACAATTTTCTAATAGTAAACTCATAGATCTCTTCCCCTTAACCTCAGTCTCAATTGGTCCTTCCATAGAACTGACATGCAACAAATATTTATAGTGAATTATAAGTTAAATGATTGATGACTACCTGTGAATTAAATCATATTTAATTCAATGGACCTATCACTAACTGATCTCTCATTTAGAATTATTTTAACTAATTTTAACTCAATTAATTGTGTTAACTAATTACAACTCACAAATAATTGTAACTGGACCCCATAAAAATAGAAATATCCTCTACATGCCTCCTATTTGGCCTCTAACTAAAATTTCCTAAGCTAACTAAGACTTCTTGACTCAGTCAAGTAATAAAAGTTGTCATTAGATGAAATTACATTTTTTTCTTCCAATTTAATTAAGGGAAAATTAAATCAAAAGCCTCATATGGTGCCATTTATGGATGCCATTTTCTAGTTTCCAATTTTGGGTGCCATTTTCAATGTTTCTTGTTTACAATTTCAAAACTAAGGAGGAGTGACAAGGCATGCTTGGAAATGTGATCAGAGGCTCAGTATTTAGCCTAAAAAAAGTGCTCAGAAAAGCTCCAAACTATAACGACCGGATAGAGATCGTCACCAGGATTCCAATGCAAATTGCTTCATCAAAATCCGAGTTTGTATGAGTAATTTATGGCATGTTGTTCTTTTTCTCAAAAAAGTAAAAATTGTGCAGAACAATGACAGACTGATGACTTGGCACTCTAGTCGGCACCTCAGGAATCTTCAGTGAATATTCTCTAGATTTTAGCTAGTGACATTGTGACAAGTGTCACAATAATATTCACCAATGTTTCTTGGGAAGTTGAAATTTTTCCCCCTAATCCTAAGGTTGCAATTTTTATACATGGTGGATTATTATTTTTATGGGTGAAATCTTGGGCCAATGGAGAAGGGCCACGTGGCACAGCTGGAGGCTGCCACGTGCCCTCCCCCATGGCATATTATGGTTCATATATTTTTGAATTGTAATGTTGTGACCCTAACTAAATTTGGAGGAGTGGGCTTCTAAACTGGCAGACAAACATTATATAGTGAGCCTAATGCTAAACCTAGCGGAGGCTAACTAGCTGGTGGAATGGACTTAGTATATCAGATGGGTCTAAACTGATGGGCTAACTCTTATTATAGCGGAGGCATATTTATATGTTATAATCTAAAGATGAAAACTATGGATATGGGTCATGGTATTATGCAGCAAAATCTTAGTGCAGGGGTCAGGGTCGAACCCATGACCACCCCCGTGCCATACCACCGCTCTACCATCTCCGCTATATCATGGATCTTAACCCATAAGTCTGCCATGTCTATTTGAATTTACATCGCGCCATATTTGGGGTTCCAAAGGGGGCTAGTCTTGCGGGCTAGCCCCCTCCCACATGTCCGAGCACTCAGAACCGAAGGCCACAACTGTTCCAACGGAAGATTATTAATGAGTTAATCGATGTTTATTACCACTAATCCAGTTTTAGTCCATAATCTGAATTGTTAGTGCTAAACGCACTTAGCACTTAAAAATGACATTAACTACACTTAATCTCCACTTATCTTAAATTAATTGCATGCTTATCTTAGTGGAGGTTTTGGCGGACTCACCAAATGCAGGGAAGCTCCACTTTTAGTGGAGTTAACTGGCAGACTTCCAGATTTAGTGGAGAAATACTAGGAAATTTTGGTTTTTCCATAACTGAGGCAATTTTCGACCAATTTTGGCTCAGGAACTGTAATTCTTGGTAGATTTTAATGTTTTGGAGCCATTGGAGTAGGTTGAGGAGGCAACAGGAGACTGTAAACAACAATTTTTCACAATTGAAGCTAATACAAAGTCCTACGCTATGAAGCTGGACCAAGGAGATGTAGCCTAGGAGGGGTGAAATCCTTCATCAAAACTATGTGTATTTGACTCAGTTATTTGTGCTTGCTATGTTTTTATATGTTGTTGTTAATCAGTTAGTTTCCATGCTTTTATGTTCATGAAATACACTTAATCTCATCAATTTTATTGAAGTTGTCAATCATAAGCACACATATAAACCCTCGTATAAGAAGCAAACCAAAGAATTTTCATGTTAAATATGAAAGTGATATTAGTACAACATTAACTAACAATCAATTTCATATCAAGTTAGTATCAGAGCACAAGGTTGCTAAAGGTTATTTGTTTGATTTTCTTGAGATTGTGCAAGAAGGGTTTTAATAGTTGCAATTTTGTAATGCTTACAAGGTTGAAGTTGCAGAGAGGATAAGGGAAGCTATTGGTTGTTAGTCATAAGATTAGGAAAAGAAGAAAAAGAGTTGAGAGATCATCATCTTCACCCAAATTTCCACTCAAAATTTCACTTGAAGCACCTCAAGTTCTATATCCAGCAGTTGAGATTGAAGAGGTACAAATTGCATAAGAAGCTGAAGTGATTGAAGAGGTACAAGTATCAGAGGTTTAGCTTGAATCCTTAGCCATTATTTTAGGTGTTGGAGATACTCATGGAAATTCAGAAGAGGAGGATGCCAATAGACACTTCAAGGACATTCCAAGAATGGTTAAAATCATGTTTCATGCATTCACTACAGAAAGAGCAGGAGAAGGTGCTAAGCTTGACATGAAGAACGATCTTCAGATGGTAAGAAGGATGAAGAGAAGAGTTTTAAATGAGTGGAGGAAAGCCACCTCCATTGCCACCATCCTCATCCTCATAATATTCATCAACATCTTCATCTTACACTTCCACCACAAAAACCACCCACACTCATTCAAAATCCAAAAGGGAAAAACTCCATTACTCAAGTTGGACATCAAGTTTGAAATTCCCATGTACAATGGTGAGGTAAATGAAAAGAAGTTATAAAATTGGATCTGTCAATTGGAAGTATACTGCAAAATTTAGAATCTAAAAGAGGACGTCATAAAGATCCAGTTGGCTTCATTAAGGCTAGAGGGAGCAACATTAGTTTGGTGGGAGGCAAAGACTGAAGAGGAAATTCGAATTCGTGGTAAGATATCCATTTCTTGGGTTGAATTCATTTCTTCCACTAAAATATAGTTTTATCCGTTAGCCTATCTACAAAAAGCAATTATGAGTTGGAAAAATTTTAGGCAACTCAAAGGCCAAACCGTTCAAGAGTACACCTAGGAGTTTAGAAAGAAGGCTTTGTTGTTAGGAGTAAACTTGAATTCACAAGACACACTCTTGAAATACATCAGGGTTTGCATTCCTATTTGAAACATACTATCCTTATGTTTAACCCAAACAACTTAGATGAAGTATGTGTGCAAGCCACACATCTTGAAGCAAGTCGAAATAACATTTAGAAAGAGGGTAGTAAGAAGAAGTCATTCAAGGGTAAGGGAAAATAGAAGGGAGGAAAATGGAAGGGAAAGAAGAATGCAAGCATCAAGAATGAAGGGGAGAAAACTACATGAAAACGTTGTTCCAAAGAGGGGCATGATGAATCCCACTATTGGAAACTACATCCTAAACTAAGGCCAAAGAAACAAAATAGAAAATGGAAACAAAATATGATTCCCACCACACAACAAGATATTCGATCCGATTCTGGAGATGAGACCAAGATTGTAGCCATGGTTAACAGAGTAAAGGAATCCATAGCAAATAATAGTTCCTCAAATAGTCACAACAACACTCCAAATGAAGACACAAGGATAGAATTGTTCCATGTTAGAGTGATTTAAAATCATACAAATATTGATGCATTGTTTGATAGTGGATCACAAGAAAACCTGATTTCAGAAGACTTGGTCAAAAATCTTAACCTTGAAACCGTACCACATCATAAACCATACCCTTTGGGTTAGATAGTTAAGAATTCCAATTTACAGGTTACAAGGAAATGCATATTTCGATTTTCTATTACTGCAAACTTTGTTGATGAATTCGAGTTAGTTGTGGTTCTACTTGAAATTTCCAGGATTATCTTGGGAAGTCCATATTTTTATGAAAGGAAAGCGGTGTTTTATCACCATGAGAAAAAATATCATTTGACTAAGGATGGGGTGGAGTATATTGTGAGAGCTCATCACAAAAAACTGAATATTTCTTTAGTTAGCGTAGGGAAAATGAAGAGGCTAGTTAATCCAAGTAAACATTTTGTGCCCCTTATGATCAAGAAACAGGATGATGTTGAATATGAATATTTTGAAGGATATGATAAAAATTTAAAATCTACTTTTTTTGATGTGGTAAGTCAGCATGGCGAGATGTTTCAAAAACCAAATGGGTTACCTCCCGAGAGGAGAATTCAACATGAGATTTAGTTGTAGCACGATGTACCACTTCCAAACATTGGTATGTATCGCATGTAAATTATGGAGAGTTTGGAAATCAAGAATAAAATTGAATAATTGTTGAACAAAGGTATCATACACCCATCTACTTCACCATGTGGTTCACCAATTGTTTTGGTACCAAAGAAGGATGGGACTTGGCGCATGTGCATATATTTCCGTGCACTGAATAAAATCACGGTAAATAATCGCCACCCACTCCAACACATTGATGATTTGTTAGATAAATTAAATTATTCAATATATTTCATTAAGTTAGACTTATGAAGTGGTTATCATCAAGTTAGAATAGTTGAGGAGGACATTTGGAAAACTACATTTAAAACTAGACAAGGATTTTTTGAGTGGCTAGTTATGCCATTTGGTCTAACAAATGATCCATATACTTTCATGAGAGCCATGAATGATTTAATAAGACCATTTCTATATGACTTCATCATTTTTTACTTAGATGACATGATTATATGCAACAAATAAAGAGATGAACATGTCATGCATGTGAACAACGTACTTGATGTCCTGAAAAAAGAGCAAATATTTTTAAAGATGTCGAAGTGTGAGTTTGGCAAGACTTCTTTGGTGTATTTGGGACACATTTTTGGGGGAGATGAGTTGAAGATAGACCCTTACAAAGTATATGTCATTCTGAATTGGCCCAATCCCAATACAGTTACAAAGGTAAGAAGCTTTCTAGGGGCAACATAGTATTGGAGGAAATGCATTGCTAAATATTCTTCCATTGCAGCTCTGTTACATGCATTGACAAGTGTCAAGAAAGTCTTTCACTGGGGTGATATGCAGCAAAAATCATTTGATTCTTTAAAGAAAAATATAAGTTCAACACTGGTATTGGCTCTTCCGTATCTTAGACAGTCATTTCAGATCCAAACAGATGCAAGTGATTATGTTATGGGAGCAGTTCTCATGCAACATGGTAAACCTATTTCGTTTCATTCTAAAATTTTTAATGGATTTGTGACTAATTATCCCACCTATGATAGAGATTTATATGAATTGGTACAAAGCGTAAAGAAATGGAAGCATTATTTGATGGGGAAAGAGACCATTATCCATACCAACCATCAGCCATTGTAGTACTTACAATCACAGTTGAAGTTGCAGCAATCAAGACATTTCAGATGGATGGGATTTCTAAAACAATTTCTTTTGTTCATAAAGTACAAAAATGGAATCTAAAATAAGGTATATGATATGCTCTCTAGGCCTATCGTAAATTCATATGAAATTTACATTGAAAAATATGCATATGATAGTGATTTTCAATATGTGCATGAAAGCTTGAGTCAAGGAAGCCAAAATGAAGAGTTAGATTATCATGTGCATAAAAATTTGTTGTATCACCCTAGCAAGGCATGTATACCATAGGGAGAAAGAAACAATATCATAATGGAGGCACACACTCATTGATTGATCGACATTTCGGTGTAGGCAAGACAATAGTGAATCTCCAAAGGTATTGTTATTGGTCATTCATGATTGATATTGTATCTCATTTTATTAGAGGATGTTATTTATGTGCAATAAGAAAGCCTAGTAATAGGAAACTTGGATTGTACACTCCACTTTCAGTTCCTTCACATCCATGGGAGAGTATCTCAATGGATTTTGTAGGTGGTCTTCCAATTTCAAGTAAAGGTCATGATTACTTGTATGTTGTGGTAGATAGGTTAAAAAAAATGTGTCTTTTGATGCCATGTAAGAAAAAATTTACAACTGAACAAACCGATAATATTTTCTTTCAAAATGTATGGGTTCATTTTGGTCTTCCTACTTCTATTTTAAGTGATCAATATTCTCGGTTTGTTGGGAATTTTTGGTCAAAATCATGGGACATGATGGACACAAAGTTGGAGTACAAAATTTCATCTGCAAACAGATGGTCAGAACAAGGTGATAAATAGGATATCCATTCATATTTTTAGAGGTTATTGGAGCAAACATCCCAATTTGTGAGATGAGGAGTTGCATTAAATTCATCATGCATACAACAGGGCAAAGCATTCTTCCACAAAAACATCGACATTTGAGGCATGTCTTGTGTACTTGCCAAGATTGCCTTTGGAATTAATCTTTGAGAAATATGTCGCTATAGATGGTCATAGTGACATAGATAAGGCAAGGAATTTCATTGAGAAAATTCAGCTGGTACATCACACAGTGCAAGGAGAACTTGAAACGAGTCAAAGAAGCTACAAGGTAAGGCATGATAAACTTTTTGTTGATCACAAATTCCAGGTTGGATATTAATTTTGGTTATATATCAGCAAATAAATATTGCAAGGGGAAGGTAAAAATCTCAAGCCAATCCATTATGGTCCATTTAAAATTATGGAAAATATTGTTACTAATGCATTTAAGCTAGATTTGGCTCCTTAAATGCAAATATATTTTCTCATTAACGTTGAGAATTTGATATTGTTTGAGCCTCCTTTGATTGATAATCAAGGAGAGCATGTTCAACTGCCATCAATAGATGGTTTCTTGCCAGAATATATTGATTAACTTCAGCAAGATCTCATATTTGACAGAAGAATCAAAACTTCAAGGAGAGGGAATGTCAAAGACCTTAGAGTGGGACTCAAGGGAAAAAATCCTTCAAAGTCCAAATGGATGGATAGTGAATGGGTGAGGGAGTTTTATCCTCACCTACAAAACAATTGATAGTATCTTTTTGGGTCTAAAAGGCTTCTAGTGGGGAGGAATGATTAGAGGCTCAGTATTTAGCTAAAAACTAAAAGTGCTTAGAAATTCTCCAAACCAAAATGACCAAATAGAGCTCATCACCAGGATTCCAATGCAACTCATTTCATCAAAATCTGAGTTCGTATGAGCAAGTTATGGTATGTTGCTCATTTTCTCAAACAGGTAAAATTGTGCAGAACATTGACAGACTGATGACTTGGCAGTCCAGTCAGCACCTCAAGAATATTTAGGGAATATTCTCCATATTTCAGCCAGTGACACTGTGACAAGAGTCACAATCAGATTCGCCAATGTTGCTTGGGAAGTTAAAAAATTTTGTCCTAATCCTAAGGTTGCAATTTTTATACATGGTGGATTATTATTTTTATGGGTGAAATTTTGGGCCAATGGAGAAGGGCCACGTGGTGAAGCCGGAGGCTACCACGTGCCCTGCCCCATGTCATATTATGGTTCATATATTTTCAAATTGTAATTTTGTGACCCTAACTACATTTGGAGGAGTGAGCTTGTAAACTGGCAGACAAACATTATATGGCGGGCCTAATGCTAAAACTAGTGAAGGCTAACTAGCTAGCGGAATGGACTTAGTATGGAGGACATTTCTAAACTGGCGGGCTAACTCTTATTATAGTAAAGGCATATATATATGTTATAATCAAAAGTTGCAAAATATGGATATGGGTCATTGTATTGCGTGGAAAAATCTTGGTGTAGGAATCGGGGTCGAACCCACGACCATCCCTGTGCCATACCACCACTCTACTATCTCCGCTATATCATGGGTCTTAACCCATAAGTCCGCCACATCTATTTGAATTTACATCGTGCCATATTTTTTGTTCCAGAGGGGGCCAGTGTCGCGGGCCAGCCCCCTCCCACATTTTCGAGCACTCTGAACCGAAGGTTATGACTGTTCTAACGAAATATTATTAACAAGGTAAGTGATGTTTATTACTACTAGTCTAGGTTTAGTCCATAAACTGTAGTGTTAGCACTAAACACACTTGGCACTTAAATGTGCTATTAACTACACTTAATCTCCACTTATCTTAAATTAAGTTTGCACTTATCTTAGCGAAGGTTTTGGCACGCCTGCCAAATGCAAGGAAGATCCACTTTTAGTGGAGTTAATTGGCAGACTTCCAAATTTAGTGGAGAAATACTAGGAAAAAATGGTTTTTCCATAACTGAGGCAATGTTCGACCAATTTTGGCTAAGGAAGAGCCATTCTTGGTATATTTTTATGTTTTGGAGCCATTGGAGAAATTTTTAAAGGCAACGGGAGACTATAAACAACACTTTTACACAATTGAAGATAATACAAAGGCCTAAGCTATGAAGTTGGACCAAGGAGATGTAGCCCAGGAGGGATGAACTCCTTCATCAAAACCATGTGTATTTGAATTATTTATTTGTTCTTGCTATGTTTTTATATGTTGTTGTTCAAAATTTAGTTTCCATGCTTTTTTGTTCATGAAATACATTTAATCTGATCAAATTTATTGAATTTTTCAATCATAAACACATGTATAAACCCTTGTATAATAAGAAAACCAAATCATTTTCATGATATATATGAAACTGATATTATAACAACATTAACCAACAATCAATTTCATATCACAGTGCTAAGGAATTCTAGAGTGATAGCGTGGCATGTGACCAAGATGTGCCAACACGTGCAATGAAGTGTTAACTGGGAATGCAAGGGAAGAAGAAGGGAGAACTACCTAAAAATGCATGGAAATGAGAAAATAATAGTTTGTGATTGGAAGTGCCAGTGAGTTCCAGGTATGATAAGGAGGGAGTGAAAAGGTCGGCTAGGAAGTGCCAAGGAATGCTAGAGTGGTAGGGTGGCATGCCAAGATGTATCAGGTGTTATGGTGTGCCAATGTGTGCCAGGGAGTGTTAGGGAGTATCACATAAACACAAGGAAGAAATATATCAAAATTCATATAAATGAATGAATAAGAGTGTGTGATAGGAAGTGTGAATGAGTTCTACGTGTGTTAAGCAGGGGGTGACAAGGTTATATTCTAGGAAATGGCAAGGTATGCTAAACTACCAATGTGTGTTAAGAAGTGCTAGGGTGTGTCAGGGAGTATAAAATCATGCCAAGGAATGTAGAGGATGCTAACACATTCCACATTGTGCTAAGGCATTTAATACATTTCAAGTGCTATGGCATGTCAATATGTAATTTTTATGACATTCAGGATGTAAATTGTGTTGCTTAGTTGTTTTAGGACCACAGTTGGATGTGATGAGGCTTGTCTTGGTAACTTGTTAAGTGGAATGAGTTGAGATTGGACATGAGTAGCCTAAGATGAGTTTAAATTAATTCTTAGGTGAACAAGGCATATGTTGAATTTACATGACACATGATAATTTGGGTTTGGTATTAGAATCTTTGATGCAAACACATTCAAGTTCCACAACGCATTGACTTTGCACAATGAAATCTACACAAATTAGGGAATCAACTAGTGCACATGAAAATTTTAACTTTTTCAAACCGTTCTTTGTTAAATTACAAACTATAATAGAATATACTAGAGCTCTCATATTAGGGATCGTGGCCCTTTACAATCACACTGATACTAGGAATAAAACTAGGGATTGGTGTTATTCCTTTGACAACCAATCTACCGTGAACAAGACAACACTTGACCTACTTGTTGATGGTGGCTGCACATAGCCCTTTCAGTCCATATGTCCTATACACATCTAGTAGGTCCTCTTTCCTCCCATTATGCAAGTCCTAAATATGCCTCTATCAATGAACTCAACTCCTTTAGGTTACTGAACCCAGGTAAAAAACAAATTCCCTATATCTACCTCTTTTTTCTTTGGATGTATGCAACACTTAGGGTTTTTGATCAATTGTTCACAACTCCATTTGTGAACAACTCTTTATTCTTCCCACTTTTTCCATACTGCTGCTCCAATATGAAAAGTCTACAATACAATGAACTAGGGCTAGTTGGCTAGCCCACTACACCTACCCTTCTACCAGTCTTGTTTTCCTTCACAAGTACAGGACTTACGTCTCTTCTTTGACAACCACCTAACAACCCTCCAACTGTACTTGGACTTCCATAAATTTTCCCAACCATAGTCAATTCTTTTACTGATCTAGTTCCCACAACACTACCCTCATCTAGGGCTCTTCAAAACTACCACCTAATAGTGATTTGAGTCCTCTCAAAATCACTATTATTGTGTACCAATTTATTTTTTGTCTAATCTAAGAACAAATATGAATTACTCCTCTGATCATCCTTCTAAAAATTTATAGATGACTAAAATAGGATCAAAAATCATCCACTAACATTCCATTAACTAAATTTTTATAGGCTACTTTATTGTCTATCCAAAACTCTATGGAAAATCCACCCAAATAAACTCCTCTTCATGTCAATCCATTCCTCATATGGAACTTTTCTTTTGCTCAATATTCTATTCCGTTTCCACCTTCCTTTGGATTTTCTATCTCCCCACATAATTCTGCAAACCATCTTCCAAATTTGTGGTATATATTGTAGAGATAAACCTCTCCCTAAGGGTCATGACCCCTCTTCTTCTACGTATATTTGTCACAGTATTAAGGGCATACCTTATGGAATAAAAATGCTATGAAACCTCCCTAACTAGGGCATTATACTTCTATTATAATTTCTTTAGAAAAAACACTATCCACCCATAGAAAAAGAAACAACTCTTACCTCCATAAGAGACTTAGCCTAACTCATATGGATCCATAGATTTTGGGCATTTCTTTGACTGAATATTGACTTGCACTTTAGATATCTACGACCCTCAAACTACGATTACATCAGTCCATATTACACCTGCGACTAATTCTATTCTGGCGCTAAATTTCAGTGCAGGCCCTCCTCCATTTCTGTTGGTATTTATCACATACCTTGAAACCTACTAACCACCATAAGATAGGGCCTCAATGCTCTCTACTATTTCAAAATTTGATGCGGCCTTCACACAGAAACACCATTGAAATCACATGCCCAAATTCTCATGAGCCGCCTCTCTTGTGCTTGATCTACCATAAGAGAACCAATAGTATGCTATCCTACTTCCTGTCTCTAACCTATTAAGTTATGTGACATTCTTTTGAACCCTCACATGATGATATTGATCTCAGTGGATGATCATGGCCTCCCTTTAGAAACCCTTACTTAGCCCTCTAACTAGACCTACTTTAGGACTACATCTTGTGTGGCCTCCTTGATCAAATGAGCTCCTTCTCACTTGATGTTCTTGCCTTCATATTAAGGCCTCCTTAAATAGATTTTCCTTTCTAGGCCTCTTAAGAACCCTCTAGAACTAACGAGCTTTATCCACTTAGACCTTAGGAAATATTTTTTTTCCTTTTTAATTTTCTTTTAGATTTAAAACCCCATCTTGGGTCCAAAACCCATTTGTTTGGGTTCTTTGCCCACAAATCCTTTTGTGACCAAATTCACACAAACCCATCTCACTAGGCTTGTGGAGTACCTCCCAAGCTACACAATTCAACAACATAGTCTAGTTGTAGTAATTGTAACTTGGTCAAGCTCTTGTATTCAAGCAAGGACCTGGTTGGGTTCCCAAGTTGAAAATTAAGTAATGGTAGTTGTGAGGGAATGATATCTAGGGAGGGTTAGGGCATTCCAAGGAATTAAAATTCATGCTAACACATTTCGGAAAATGTCAATGCATGTTGAGGAGTGTTAAGGAGTGTCAAGGCATCACAAGGGAGAACTATATTAAAATGCATGGAAATGAACAAATAAGAGTGTGTGCTAGGGACTGTTACTGAATTCAAGTGTGCCAAGGATGAAGCGTGTTAGAAGATATTCATAATATTATTTGCAAGAGGCAATCCTATGATTGCGACAAGGGACTCGACAAAGCAGTTTTAGACAAAGGGAGACTTTGTGCTGGGCACAACACTATCTTTCCTTTATCTGTTATTTTTATATGACATGTGGCACACTTTGGTTGAATGGTCATGTTTTAAACTATTTTAGACAATTTCATATTGTACATTGTTGTGTATATGTTTTGGGGCACTTGGCTTGTGTCAACTTACATCTCGTGTGTCTTGTGTATCTTGTGGTTCTTGCAAACTCTCAGTTAATGCTATACTCTTTATATGAACTAGACATACATGTGAAACATTTCCTATGTAAGCTATATTTCTTAGTTTTTTTATGGCCATGGCTATATGTGATCCTTACCTTGGTAAGTTCTTAAGTTAGACATGTTCAACTTGGACATGTGTGGTGTAAGATGAGGTATAGGGAGTTCTTAGGTGAACAAGGCACAATCTACTTGTAGTAGGTGCAATCGGTCAAGTTGTTGCAGCTAAAGTATGCCAACGTCACATGAACTGCAGTAGCTAAGGACTTGATTGGGTTCCCAAGTCGTGAAAAAATGTAAGGCTAGTTGTGAGGGCATGAGTGCCAAGGCGTGCTAGGGTATGCTAACATGTTTTTGATAGTTCGAAGGCATGTCAAATATACTAAGTTGTGTTAAGTGATAAGGCATGCCAAGGTGTGTAAGGGTGTGACAATACGTGCCAGGGACTATCAAGGAAACACAAAGGAGAAACAAGTTAAACTACAAGGAAATGGACACATAAGAGGGTTAATAAGTCATCAATTTACCTTTTCCGGGAGGGCCATGCTATGCACGCCAACACTTGGGCTATACAAAAAAACGACTCCACTAGGGAAAGAACTTAGTTTTCCTTTTTATTTTTTAGTTTGAATTTTAATAGTTTTCTAACTTTGATTAGTCTAAAAACTGGGTTGGGTAGACAACTTATAAGAATCCATGAAAAGAAAATCTAAATTTTTATTTCTTTTGTACTTTTCTTGGCCTCCGTGGTTTTTATTTAAAAATAGTGTGGTAGCCTCTACAATTTTTAGTTCAGAACAGTGCGGTATTGCTCTGTTCTCCATTACAACCTGCGAACTAGTGGAAAATGTTTGAAAAAATAAGAATTCTCTTTTCAATAGCCAGATTACCAGATTCTCTGTCTTTGCCCCAATCTATCTTGACTATCAAAGTCTTATGTCTGAATTTATTTCAACAACTTTTGTGTTTGTGTGATTTTTCATCTGATTTGCATTTTATGAGTGAATGTTTTCCCTAATTTCTTGCTAATCTATCTCAGAAGCCTTCATATACCTTAGGTTACTAGTATGTTGTTGTTTTTTCTTGCTGAGCCATTGAACTTATTGCAAACCTTAATTTTATGAAAAAAAAAATTCATTTTCATTTGCAAATTTAGAAGAGCTTTTAGCTTGTTAAGGCTTGAATTTCACATTAAACCATTGTTGGATGTTTTCATTTCTGCTGAGATAAGTGGAAATTCTTCTTGGTTCAATTACAAAATAAGAGAAAACGTCCTCAAAACTTTCTAGATAGAATTAAAAATTAGAGTTTCTTATTTTTGTTTTGAATTTTATGTTTTTAGGAGTTTTAGATATGGTTTTCTTTTTGGAAATGGTTTGTTAAATGATTTGTAGTTTTTGATCTGATTGACAAAAGATTTCATTTCGAACGAGTAATTGATCATTTTATGAAATTGAGTTCTGAAAGAAATTGTCTTCTTTTCAAATATTTTTGTTTATGAAAGAAATAATTGGTGCTTTGAAAGTTATCAAATCTCTCAAATATTTCCCTTAAAGAAGTTTTATTGAAAATAAAAGAGTTTCACTTTCTATTTAGATGCATTTAGCATATTTTTGAGTCGGGTCATTAAACATCATTGAAGTTTCACTTCCATACCTTCTGTCTTAAGAAATAGCCAAATTAAAAACAATGGGTTAATAAAATCAAACTAGATATTTTACATTTTCTAGGGCTCTTTTTCACCAACATAGCTTAGGCTAGTGTCTTGGAATAGGTTGTAATTAACATTCCAAGATAGTTCAAACAAACAAGTAGCAATCTTGCGGTAGGAAAAATCCAATTGTAGCATTTATGCCATGGGAAACTCCTCTTAAACGAGTCAAGCACGAGATTATGTCTGAACCAGTGATGTAATCATACCTATCTCATTGGGAAAGATAGTATATGCGCATGTAGTAAAAATGGTAAACCTTGGATAGACCATTGCTGAGGAGCCTGGGGTCACTTGTTGGTAAACCTTGGATTATATTAAGGAGCCTTCAAGGGGATTGATCTAATTACTCTCCCCTTGCGTCTATATCAGATCAGAGACTATTCCCCTAGGTATATTTGTTCCTGTTGGTGACCTTAGTGGCTATAAAATTTATGATTTTTTCCCAAGGTGATGGTGGAGGGAAGGTCCTACTGTACCTGGAACAGACGTCGACTAGACTCACTTGGAATTTCCAGAGGGTACTTTTCACTTTGATATGGTATATGTGGAGACACTTGCACCAGACTGTTTCATTAAGTAGGTTTTCGGGGTAATTGTTTCAACTGCCATTTCTGCATTAAAATTCTACGACGTTGGATTTCCTCACCAACTAGTGTTTTTAGTGTGGGAATCTAC
The DNA here is from genome assembly GCA_034641835.2 of Pinus albicaulis. Taxonomy (NCBI): domain Eukaryota; kingdom Viridiplantae; phylum Streptophyta; class Pinopsida; order Pinales; family Pinaceae; genus Pinus; species Pinus albicaulis. The sequence continues at coordinate 849,851,866 of CM076579.1, forward strand.
TATTTGGATTTCTCTCTTAGATTTTGTAGGGGTGTGATCAATTTTATTGTTTCCTTAGAGAATTTAGGACATTTTATTGAAATTTTCTTTGATTTCATGTGTTAAAACTTTTAATCATGGTTGAATTACCTAGAAAATCTTGTATAATGCAGGGGAAACCCCCTGATTACACACGAAGCCAGTTAGAAAATCCTAAATATGAGAAAGGAAAAACATCAGGGACTGGATCAACTGAACACAAAGAAACATCATCAATAATTATTCATCCAGAATATGAAGTAGATCAACCTCAAACAGCAGAGAGTTCTCAATGAAAAATTTTAATTTCTTAACTAGTCAAACTTGCTTCCACAACTAGTGAATTATCAGCTACTCAGCCTGACATTTATGAACCAGAAACTGAACGTGCTATGTCTAAGCCTAGTTCAAATTTCATCACTCCAACCCTTGGTCACCCTAATTCACCCAGAGTGAAATATCGCATCACTGAGAACCTTCCTCCTGGTCTCATTAGCATTGAAGAAGTTACTGACACAGAGGAAGAAGTTGTTCTTCCTTCAAATCAGGAATATTTAGATCTTTGGGCACGTGAATCGATTTACTATATCCATTTCTAACAAGATCCTTGGTATTCTCAGTTAACAGACTTTCAACACAATTTTGGTCTAAACTCTTCGCCACCCCGAATTCCTTTATACGCCATACCAAGAGGTAATTACAAACCTTCATTAAACATGTTTGGTGAGTCATCCATGTTTTTTGCATCACCAGAATCATATTTCTATGGTGTTCCATTTGTTCTTGTGGAATAATAGTCACTTTCTGGTACTTTCTTAGGAGCAGCTCCTTCTCTTGACAAACTTATATCATCACCTGGTCCAAATGAATCACATACCAAAAATTTGAATGTGGAACAAGTTTACATGATGTCTGGAAAAATTCCTAACCCTGACCCTCAAGGTAGTAATTTACCACCTAGGGGGTAACCTCAAGGTAGTAATTTACCGCCTGGGGGCAACCTCAAGGATAGTACATACCTCAAGGAAAGTACATACCTCAAGGTCAGTACATACCTCAAAGACAATATCAACCTCAAGGGAAGTACTCAATTCAGGGTCCGCAACCTCTTCAAGGATAGTACCCTATGCTAGGGAAACTATCTTTTCAAGGGAAACATCCTCCTTTAGGGCCACATTTCTACCCGAAACAACAATTTTTTCAGGTAGGTCATCCTTTCAGTGAGAATTATCCAGCCAACTATCAAACATATGTTCCAAATTATCAACCTGGTTATGGTCCATCTTATGTAACACAACCTTCAATGGGACCTCCATATCCTAGTGTAAACACGGTGTGGGATCCATCACAAACTCAACAGAATTTTCAACCTAACTTGCAAATACCCTATAATCAACTTGGTCAGCCAATTGGTTACATTCAAATCCAACAACCTGTCCAACCAATGCTTCAAGTTATACAACAGGTATCTGCACCTAGTATTGTTAAATAGCCTGGTCCGAGTACACCTAGGATTCCACTGCAAACTGCTACACCAACTTCTATTCAAGCTACCACACCTATCCCTGGAATTTTTGCAACTCCTATTTCTACAACTCCTCAAGTATCACAATAAATCCCTATAGTCACTGCACAACAACCTTGACCCACAATTCAAACTATTTTTCAGATGCCTACGGGACAACCTGGTACAAGTACAATTGTAACAAGCCAACCTCAGTTTTTTTATCAACCTTATCAAGGGTAATATCAATATGGACCTGTAGCACAAAATCCAGTATACCAGCATCAACTGTACCCTGGGTATACGTATCAAATAACAACTCAACCCCAATATAGTTCGACTAATCCTAGTTATTTGGGAGGCATTCCAATCCCAAATGCATAGGATATTCTAGGATATCTTGGATATCCTCCTCCTGGTAATGGTATAGTTCCACAAGGTTATCAATTTACTCAGAAGGACCCTAACCGTCGGTTGTCATTCATAGAAACTTTTTATTTACCTTATTTGTCGCGCCTAATGAACGATCTGATCTATTGTCTTCGGTATTGGTCGCCAATGCCGAACAAGTTTCCCAATGATATTCCTAAGTTCGAAGGTAAATCAGGAGAGGACCCTTCAAACCATGTCATGACTTACCACCTCTAGTGTGCATCTATCTCTTTGATTGATGATTCCATTCGATTACAACTTTTTCAGAGAACGCTGATAGGTTTAGCTGCAAAATGGTATATTAAACTACCACGTGGCTCATTCAACAATTTCAATGCATTATCAAGAGCTTTCTTAACCCACTTTCAGTTGCCGGTCAGACACGAAAATGGCACGGAACTCTTGAATTCATTAAAACAATCTACTTCTATGTACATATTAGATCACATACATGAATGGAGATGTAGAAGACATTTAGTGAAAGTATTTATTCTGGATCAGATCTTGGCAGAATGGTTCATCAAATCATTGCTTCCAAAGATCACTGAAGATGTGGCTAAGGGAGGGGTTGTTATGGAAGAACATGTCATTTCTCAAGCTCAGTACTTAGACCTTGTATATACATAGTCTGGTACTTTATACAAAAAAACTCCTGATTTACCATGTCCTGGTTAAATAATTGCAACTCCTTCAGGGTGTCATGTTACAGACGGTGTAATTGGTTTAGTTAGCACAAATAAGAGTAAGAAGAAATCTTCAAAAACTACTTCCCCTATCACAACTTTAACAGATTCACCGAAAGGAGATTATTCCCTTGAAACTTATGCCAAAATTCACATTGTATATTCATCTACAGCTAAATCTAAAATTGGTAATAAGAAGAAAGGAAAGAATAAAAAAAAAAAATCATCTCCCAAAGAGAAAACCGAAAAAAAATGAACCATCTGATGATAAACGAAAACCTCATTATCCTTGTCTAATATGTGATGAGGATCACTTTACTAAAGAGTTCCTGCATCATTATAAGGTCTCTAAATTCATCAAAGGTTCACCCACACCAGCTATATTGAAGGATCCTTTTCCTACTCAAGATAGCAAAATGATAGGATCTTCTTCAAATTCATCAGCAGATATTTTAATGATGTCTGAGGTTATGGTTGCGACGCGGTCGCAAGACAATGGAAGTAAAAATCTTGTAACTGGTAAAGAGATAGAAAATTATAATTCAACACCAACTACATCTCCTTTAGTTTTTGATCTACATCATATCGAGAAACCTAATCATGATCTAGTAATTAAACTGCCTGCTAAAGGTGTACTTCGAAAATTAGTTTTCAATCCACATGTGAGAGCTGCTCAGAAGTACAACATTGTTGAATAGTTGGTGATTTACCCTTCAACAATGTCGGCCTTAGAAGTGCTTCAATCATTTCTAGCATAGAGGAAATTACTTTTATCGGCTATTGGAGCTATAGATCCTCGGGATTCTAATATCATGGTCTTTGATTTAGAAAATTTTACACCAAGACCGCCTCATCAGGTGGCTTTTCAAATTTCGGTACTAGTAAAAAAAATATGAGTTTTTCGTACTGTAATTGATGAGGGGGTATCCACGTGCATAATGTCGTTAAATTTTTGGAAAAATCTTGGTTCTCCGACACTCAACCAATCTTCGACAATCCTTAAAGCTTTTGATGGAAGAGGATTTCATCCGTTTGGAATACTTCAGGATCTACCTATAAAAGTAGAAGGAAAAACTGTTAATCTAGATGTGGAAGTAGTTGATGCCCCTCTAGATTACAACCTTATTTTGGGTAAAAGTTGGTCTTATGCCATGACTACAGTTGTTTCATCCGTCTTTTGGTTAATCATGTTTCCTCATAAAGGAAATATTGTGAAAATCGATCAGCTTTCATATTATTCGTCCGACCTAGCTTCTACAGATAGTATCCAGCATGTTGGAAAATCGACTATCCCATATGAAGATGTTGGTGCAGGTTTAGTAAAGGACTCCTCTTTTATGGGAACTTTATCTATGCCTCCACTCAATGTACCGCGTACCATTTCCAACATCAATATGATTTCATCAAGCACTATTCCATTCGATGACATTTGGATAGTGCCTTCAGAGTCAGAAATGGATTCTTTCAATGGCAAGATGCCTTTGAGTCCTTTTGAGATGGCATATCAAGTAGCACAATAATTTTCTAACACATTTTCAACTAATTCTGATCCAATGAATGTGATCAACGAAGAATCTTCTTCACTATCAAGCTCAGCCTTGACATCAATTTCCGATCCTTTTCAACAAGTGTTTCATACTGATGAAAGTATTCGAGAACTTTTGTCTATGGATGAATTACACTGGGATGATCTACATCATATATCTTCATTTTTACCTGACCTTGATAGGTTTGAAAATTATTTTTCATCTATTTTTATGATTGATTATGTCAAGGAACCACTGAAACCCATATCGATTACAAATTCAAATTCTGAGATTAATTTGGGAAACATTTCTACAATTGTTCCTATTGACATATCATTTAAACCTGGAATTGTTGAAAACATTGATATAGGTGCTTCTTGTATGATGGATGAAATCAATACATATAAAGCCCTATTTCAAGAATTCTGAGACATATTTTCCTGGTCCTACAAAGAGATGCCAGGAATCGATCCAAAGATTTTCGTTCATGAAATAAAGACATACCTAGATGCTAAGCCTAATAGACAAAGATTGCGTCTGATACATCCGCGAAAAGCTGCTGCTATTAAAGCTGAAGTTGAAAAACTACTACGAGTAGGATTTATTTATCCAATTCCATTAACAGATTAAGTATCTAATATAGTTCTCGTTACCAAGAAACAAGGGACTATACGAGTATGTGTCGATTATAAGGATATTAATAAACCATGTCCAAAAGACAATTATCCTACTCCTTATATCGACCAAATCATTGATGATTATGCCGGAAATGAATTTTTTTCATTTATTGATGGATTTTATGGATATAATCAAATCAACATACTCCTTGTTGATCAACCAAAAATGTTGTTTATATGTCCTTGGGGAACATTTTCTTATTGCAAACTACCTTTTGGATTAAAAAATGCTGGCGCAACTTTTCAAAGGGCAATGCCTTACGATTTTCATGACATCAAACATATTGTACAACCTTATCTGGATGATTTACCTACTCACTCATTGCACAGGGACGATCATCCTACTCACTTACGAGTAATTTTTATGAGATGTAGGCATTACAAGATTTGTTTGAATCCACACAAATGTGTTTTTTGTGTTCAATCAGGATGATTACAGTGATTTTTTGTTTCGAAGGCTGGAATTCGTGTTGACCCCTCGAAGGTTGAGGCCATCATAAATTTACCTCCTCCTTCCACACTTCGCCAAATCCAAAGTTTGCAAGGGAAAGCAAAATTTCTGCGTAGATTTATCCCGAACTATGTTGAGTTAACAAAAGGTTTTACCCAGTTGTTGAAATAGAATGTTCCTTTTATTTGGGATTAGATTGTTGATCGATATTTTGATGCTCTAAAACATGCATTAACCAATGCACCATTATTGCATCCACCCAATTAAAACCAGGATTACTTTTTATACCTAGCAGCCTCTAATTCCACTATTAGAATGGTTCTAGTTCAAGAGGATGAATCTCACAATGAACATGTGATTTACTATATAAGTTGAAATATAAATCCAATCGAAATTAAATATTCACATGTGGAAAAATTGGCCTTGGAAGCTGTTGATCACGATCATTCCCTTATTAAAATTTTCGCAGGCAGCATGGTTCGAAACATCCAAGTCCCTCGCCCTGGTTTGCAGATTTCATTAACTGCCTCTCGTCGCCCTCTCTTGGTTTCAAAATCGCGTTCTAAAAGGGTGAAAATTCATATTTGAAAATATATTGGGCTTAGCACCCTTCGGCCTTAGTCCCTGCACCTCCTCTCTCCACATGACCCAGCCCAGAGACCCTGTGCCAGATCAAAAGGCGTTTACCATATAAGGCTATCGGGCATGTTTTGAACCGTCCGATCAAACAAAAATCAACGTACTACAGCCCATTTCTCTTGTGGTCCCCGCCCCGCGTCCTCTTCTCCAAAACCAGCCTGTTTTCATCTCACCGCTCATCCAGGGCAGGCGGTATTCCTTAAATCGCAGTGATTCCATCCAGCACACGCCACGCGTCCCACTGCACAACTTCAATACCACGGTCCATCACGTGTTATATTTCGGTTGAAGACGTGCAACGATATCCACATGAACCGTTAGATCTATGAGCCTCCATCCTACGGCGATAATTCATCGAAGTTGCATAAACATTAGCCCAGGCTAATGACACCCGTGGCCCACCATCACATCACCGCCCGACACAGTTTAAACTGTTGATTTCCTTTAAAGATCGGATGGCTCTAATGGTTTCTTTACCCAGCTGTTGACCTGGTCCATCTCCACGTCATCATCACACGCATCTATCATATTCCTCCACCACCATTCATATATTTCGTTTATACGGCATATTGTAGCGTTTCATGATATGAACCTCTGCCCAGTCTGCTCACCATGGTTTCACTGTGTTGTCACCGCCACCCTGCATTCTTTCACCGTTTCATCGCATCGCTCTGTCACCCAAGTCATATCCATTGCATTTCCGTCCCCCTACACTTGTTTTCCTGACGAGTTTGTGGGTTTTGCAAGTTTTCAGTGATGGAAAATTGCCATTAATCTCTGCCTCCATTACATAAGTCGAAGATGCATCTAAGGATCAACTTGTAGAGGAAGAATTTATGAAGGAAAGCTCTTGGTAGTTGTCATGACATGACTCTCATTAAGACAGCAAGGTTCAAAATCTATCAGACCCTTCGGAGCCATTCAAAACACAGATCGAGCAGATGGAGAAATTAATGGAGCATCGAAGAAATATCAATGAAAAATCAAGGAATGTAGTGTCCAGCACTGAAGAATTTAAATTCCAATTCAAATTTGGAAGACAGGGAGTACAAAACACAAGAAGCAATACTTTCAAGGTTTTATTTCAGCTGGATTTTCTTCAGGAAAGGACAAAATGTTCAGGTGGATGTATCTCTGTACTGGGTTCCTGAAGAAATTTTCTACTTAGTGCATTTATTTCTGCAAGCGGATTGTCAAGTACATTCAGCATTTCATAGCCATCAAATAGCATGGGCGCGAATGTTTCCGCCATTTTTTTTTTAATGAAACAATTAATTGTTTTCACCTACTTCTTTTATGAATTTTTCTTCTTCTTCCTCTATAAAAACCTGGGAGAAAGACATTGTAGAGGTTCCAGATTTTTATCAGAGAATTGTGCAGTGAAAGGCATATTTGTATACATCTTGTAAAAGCTTTTTTATGAAGGCTCAGTGCCCGTAGGGTCTCAGTGAGGAGGATTTCTATCTTTTTTAGAGGATTCTAGTCTTTGTTATCCCACAGTATGTAACTCTCTTTTATGTGTTTAATACAACATTTCATTTTACCCTTCTTCTTGTATCATGTATTGGAATGCGAGTGGCTCACTGATTTTAGGTAAGGATTTATCCTAGTAGATACCCATACTTGGAACAGTCAAGTGCTTTAAATATGGCTCGGGCATGATATATTGTTCCATGTTCATTTCATCCATCTTTCTGCTATATTAGTTGCTTTGGGAGGGTGCTTTTAAAACTCCATTGTCATGTATGGATTCTTAGATTGATAAGCCCATAAATGGTTCTGTTGTGTATCTGGGTATCAGACCAAAGATAACTAATATCTTCTTATACTTCTTACACTGCATACACCTTATGATATTCAGTTTTTGTGGCATATTACTTGAATCGGCCCTCATTATAGTAAATTGTCTCTTAACTGTTTGATGCTTTTATGTTGGAGCTTTGCATTTTGTCTCTGCAACATTACTTTCCCTGTGGCAGTTTCTGTAAGTTCTGGTCCCATTTAAATCAATTTCCTTATTTACAAGAGATAGCAGGAGATCCTTTGGATTGACACCCAAGTTTATTATATGCTCCTTGCTATGATAATATGTCCTAGGCACTGGTCTATGGCAACTCTAGGTTGTCTCTAGGAGCGACAATATCTGTCGACAACATTTTTCTAGCGCCGTTGCCGGGGATCGAAGCTAAGATAATCATTATCCCTAGGCCTCGACAAATCATATTCACTCTCTAATCAGGTAAGCACATAGAGTTGAAGAGTTTCATATCTCTCACCTTGGCGACTCCATTGTTGTTTATTCGATAAATCTATTCGTAGTCCTGGCTCCCTCTAAGCCACACCTGAGGTCAGATACATCACAGTCCAAGACACCTTAAGTGTCTAACCCTGAGAAGATTATACATAGAAGAAGTTGGAAAGAAAAGAAATCAGTCTGTGCTGAAATCCCCGAGTTTTCTGTAGAAGATTACCCATCTTCTTCTTCTCAAGAAGTTCTAGGAGAAAATCTCGACTCCACTGTGGGAAAAACAGAATATTATTCAGATAGCCCGCCCAGGGGAGGTGCTAGAATTAAATTTCATCTTCACCCCACTCCTGAGGTCGAAGAGGTTAAAGAAGTCACCGAAGTAGCTGCTGTCAACCGTGAATTGTTCCCATCTACACCTCAAGCTACTGTACAATATATCCCTATTTTTATCCATACTCCACCTCCGCCTCTTCCTCCATTTGTACACCAGATTTTTGCACAACCCCCACCTCCTCCAATGGCTAATGTTCCAGCCTTTTTGTTGAATAAATATGCTCCCCTGGCATTACCTCAAGTGTTGAATGATATGCCACAAGATTATTTTAAGATCTTGCCCAGATTCACTGGGGAAAATGAAATTGATGCTCAGAAACATCTTGAGACATTTTTCTCTTTTGCAGAGAACTTTAATGTAGAACATTTGGAAGTAGTCTTAAGACTATTTGTGCAATATCTAGATGGTGAAGCCAGAAAATGGTTCAAAACATTAGGAAACCATTCCATAACCACTTAGGATGATATGGAGAATAATTTTCTCAGAAAATGGGGAGAGAAGAAAGATCATGGAAAATGTCTTACCAAGTTCAATACCCTCAAAAAGAAACATAATGAAGGGGTGTCAGAGTTTATCAAAAGATTTAACAAGTTATATCTAAACCTTCCTGCCGATATGAAGCCTCATCAAAATGCTGCCAAAGTTTTTTTCATAGCAGCCTTTGACTCAGATTTTGGTTTCTCTCTCAGGGAAAGGAAGCCTGCCACCCTAGATGATGCTCAGTCAGATGCTCTTGAGTTGGAAGCAAATTTTGCTTCCACTGGAAAATTAAAAGGGAAAGCTGAACTAGATACCAGAAGAAGGGGTAAAGAGAAAGTATCTACTTCTAATCAGGATAAGGATTCAGACAGAAGTGAAGAAATGAGAAAAATGATTAAGAATATTTCTAATAAATTGGTCAAGCTTGAATTAGAGACCAAGAATTCAGCCTCCAAGAACTTCCAGAATGATCCAAACAGGGGTTACAATCCTCAGTATAGAAAGCCACCCCTGCAAATATTGCCAAGGGAAGCAAAAGAACAACAAGATCAAGTACCACACCCATTATACCTGGAAGGCCCAGTAGATAACTCGACTGAAGATGCTGCCTATGAACTGCAAGATGAAAATCTTGCATTCTCAAACAATGATGAAGTAGAATTCCCATTGCAAGAAGAAGAAGAGATCAAAGACACAGAAGATGCAGAAATTGTTCATTATTGCAAACAGTTTAATGATTTTATGCAAGCACATTTCAATAGAAGACATGATCTCAGATCTTCCAGGAAGATAACTCGTACTCAAGAGCAGGAATAAGAGCCTCTACAGAAGGAAGCACCTGCTCAAAAGGAATCAACAATGCAGAAAGTTACAGACAAAGGTAAGGGTCCTCTAATCAAACCTTTACAATTCAATGACCAAATTCCTTCTTCTTCAAAAGTAGTCACTCCTCCTAGTACTAAGTCTGTATCAAAAGAAGTTAAACCTTAAGCTGAAAATAAAGAGCCAAAAGAAGTTGTAATAGAAAATTCCCCTCCTACTTTCAATCTGCAAAAATAACTTGAGAAAATCAAAATCCCAGTTCCCCTGACTGAACTATTGAAACAACCTGCATATCAATCTCAAGTTACTTCTTTCATACCCCCTCCTGAAGCACCAGTCATTCCAGATAGTCTCAACCTCCAAGAAGAAAGACCCATTGTAGTCTTTGGCCCACATGTCGAGGAGATAGACCCCTCTACTCCTCCATTTTATGTGTCTCTAGTGATTCACAACCTGCTGTTACACAATTGTATCTTAGATTTTGGAGCTTCCCATAATCTTATGCCTCTGTCAGTCATGGAAAAGCTAGGACTACAAATTGCATGCCCATACAAATACCTCTATTCATTTGACTCCAAACGAGTTAAATGATTAGGGATGATTAAAGATTTAGTGGTCTCTAGCCCAAATTCCAGCAAAAAGTGTATTAATGGACATTGTGGTGGCTGGCATTCCGACCCGCTTTGGCATGCTATTGTCAAGGTCTTGGGGAAAAAAATTTGGTGGGTCACTCAAATTAGACTTAACATATGCCACTATTCCAATTTTTTGTGGCCAGGAGAGGAGGTTGTATAGAGAAACCAAATTTGTCAAGATGGTTACCAAGGCTGACAGCTCAGAGAATTCACCAGTCTACAGCAAAAAAGGAGATTTATCATGTTTGATGTTAGAAGAAGATCAAAATTATGCTCATGAACCTTCCTTCTACCAGATCAAGACTGAGCAGCCTTCAGGGAACCGTGAAGCAAGAATCTGGACATTACATTTTGATGGGGCAAATTCTAGAGAAGGTAATGGGGCTGGAGTATTATTAATCTCTCCTACATGCAAATGGATCCCACTGTCTTTTAAATTCAAATATGAAGCTACTAATAATGTAGCTGAATATGAAGCACTGCTATTGGGATTACAAACATCCAGGAGCATGGGCATACAATGTTTAAGGGTCCTGGGAGACTAGGAGTTGGTGGTCAGACAAATCAGAAATCAATGTCAAACCAAACATCCTCTGTTGAGAGCTTACAGGAATGAAGTTTGGGAGATGGTAGAGAATTTCTTCTCAGCATTTAATATCCAATTCATGCCCCAGGAGCAGAATAGAATGGCAGATTCACTTGCTATGGCTGCTAGTACATTCTGTCCTCCCCAGAACCCCCTCTTGAGGTATGAAGTCGAGATACGTTATAGAACATCAATCCCAGATAATATCAAGCATTGGGAGGTGTTTGAAGATGAGGAACAGATGAAGGAATTCCTGGAAACAGTGGGAGAATTCTCTAATATGGATATTGATGACTCTGAAGAAGAGGAGACTGAGAATGTTTTAGAAAATAAATGGGAGGAGAAAATGGCAGGTAGTAAAGTGCTACAGCTGAAAGGAAATGTCATCCCTAGAGGGTTGGTGCCTCTAGAAAGATTATTTGACAAGAATTATGTCTCATTGCAGCCTAGTAAAGTGGTAGAAGAAAATCAGGTAGAAGATCTAAATTTGGGTACTGATGTTGAGCCTAAAATTGTCAAATTATCTAATAAGGTCCCAAAGGAATACAAGAAGAAATACCTCAAATTATTTCAGTCATACAGGGATGTGTTTGCATGGTCCTATCAGGACCTTAAAAATTTTGATATTAGTATAATGCAGCATAAAATTCCTCTGAAGGAAGATGCAAAATCTTAGAAGCAAAAGCTCAAACAGATAAATCCTTTGCTGCTTCCGTCCATTGAAAAAGAAATCAAGAAGATGTTAAAGCCTAAAATAATTGTGCCCTTGAGATACTCTGAATGGGTGGCGAATTTGGTCCCCGTCCGAAAGAAAAATGGAGAAATAAGGTTATGTGTGGATTTCAGGAATTTAAACAGAGCATCTTTAAAAGATAATTATCCACTACCCAAGATGGACCACATCCTGCAGAAAGTGGTTGGAGCCTCTAGAATGTTGATGATGGATGGCTTCTCTGGTTATAATTAGGTAGCTGTACTTCCAGAAGATTAGAAGAAGATTGCTTTCATCACACCATGGGGCACATTCATGTATGCCAGGATGCCTTTTGGATTGATTAACGCAGGGGCCACTTTTTAAAGGGCTATGGATATTGCTTTTGTTGGGGAGAAGGATAAATTTTTGGTGGTGTACCTTGATGATATTACAGTATTTTCAAAGAATGATGTTGAACACATCGAGCATTTACGAAGAACTTTTGAAAAATGCAGAAGGTATGGTCTTTATCTTAATCCACAAAAGTCTTTATTTTCATTAGAGGAAGGCAAACTTTTGGGGCATATTGTAACTAAAGATGGGGTAAGGATAGATCCCAAAAGAGTAGAGGTTATAAATAGTATCTCTCTCCCCAGAAATAAGAAGGAAGTGCAGGTATTCTTAGGCCGAATAAATTTCCAGAGAATATTTATTCCTAACTATGCTGAGACAGTTAGGCATATAACAGATATGCTAAAAAAGAATAATGAGGTGAAATGGTCACAGGAATCATGGGAGGCCTTCGCTAGAATTAAAGCTACATTTGCTAAAGCCCCTGTACTAGCTGGGCCAGATTATAATAAACCATTTATGATCTTTTCTTTTGCATCACCTCATATAGTAGCTGGAGTGTTATTGCATAAAAATGAAGAAGGATATGAGCAGCCTATTGCCTTCTTCAGTCAGGTTCTCCATGATGCAGAACTGAAATATAATATATTGGAGAAGCAGGCCTATGCCCTGGTAAAATATCTCAAAGATTTTCTCATATATATTTTGCAGTCTCACATCACTTCATTTGTCCCTACAATAGCTGTTAAAGACATTCTTATTCAGGGAGACAGTGAAGGAAAAAGGGGAAGGTGGATTGCTAAAATACAGGAGTATGATCTTGATATCTGCCCTACCAAGTTGATCAAAGGACAAGGGCTTGAAAAAATTCTATCTGAATCGAACTATCAAGCTCTAGGCATAAATCTATCTATGATTTCAAATGAAGAGTCCGAGAGAGAAAAAGAGCAGCAAGGTCTAGAGATGGCTACTCAAAAAGTACACGTGAAGTATCTCACCAGTCCATGGTACAAAGAAATAGTTGAATATCTCTTGACACTCAGCTGTCCTCCAAGTTGTAACAAAGAAAAATATAGGGCTTTAAGATTAAAATCACAGAAGTACATAGTTGCTAATGGGCAGCTCTATTGGAGAGATCCTTCTGGAATCCTACTCCTATGCCTCACGGAGGATGAAGTAGAGAGTATAATGATGGAATTTCATGAGGGAATATGTGGAGGACATTATAGCTGGAGGGCTATAGCTCATAAAGTTTTAAAGGCTGGTTTCTACTGGCCAAAATTATTTGGAGATGTTTTTACTTGGGTCAGAGCATATGATAAGTGTCAGAAACTTTATGAGAGATAGAAATTGGTAGCTCTGCCCCTGATTCCAGTTCATGTGAATGAGCCATTTCAACAATGGGGAATAGATTTTATAAGTGAGATACATCCACCCTCAAGTGGCCAACATAAATGGATATTGACAGCCACAAATTATTTTACAAAATGGGTGGAAGCCATACCTGCAAGGAATGCGACTGACACTGTCATCATAAAGTTCATGGAAGAAAAAATTATATCCAGGTTTGGCTGTCCCGCTAGAATAGTGACTGATAACGCACAGGCCTTCAAATCTGAAAAATTTGTGAATTTTTTCCAACACTATAATATTGCACTCAATCACTCCACAACATATTATCCACAGGGGAATGGCTTGGCAGAATCTTCTAATAAAACTTTGGTGAGGGCCTTGAAGAAAACTATAAGTGAGAATCAGAAAAATTGGGACTCCCAATTGAAATTTTCTCTATGGGCTAATAGAATTACTAGTAAGAGAGCAACGGGGAAATCTCCATATGAATTGGTGTACGGACGAGTAGCAGTGTTTCCTGTGCAGCTGGCCCTACCAGTGGCATGTTTCATGCAACACAGTCAGGAGGAACCTAATGATATGGTCAGAAGAATCAATCAATTGGTAGAGTTAGAGGAAACACGGGGACAAGCAAATCAAAGACTAACGGAACACCAAGAGAAAATGAAACATATTTTTGATCACCATGCAAAAGATAGGAAATTACAGATTGGAGATCTAGTTCTCAGATGGGATGTACGAAGGGATGAAAAAGGAAAACATGGCAAGTTCGATCCACTGTGGTTTGGCCCATTTAGAATTGTGGAACTGGGAGGCAATAACACGTTTATATTGGAGAATTTACAGGGTGACTTGCTGGATGCTCCTGTAAACGGCCAATTTCTCAAGCCCTACTTCCAATTCTGATTCAGGCAAAAGGCATCCTGGTGTACTATATTGTACATTAATTTCCTTTTCGCTTTTGTTGAAATAGCACGGGTGACTTGATTATTTTTGAAGAAAAATGCAAGAGGGTTGAAGAGCAAGGTATGCATAAAAAATGATCAAAGGGTCTGCGAGTTCTTGAAACGTCCAGGGATGAATGTGCCGTCCCCAAGTGGAGCCAATGTTGATCACGATCATTCCCTTATTAAAATTTTCGCAAGCAGCATGGTTCGAAACATCCAAGTCCCTCGCCCTGGTTTTCAAAGTTCATTAACTGCCTCTCATTGCCCTCTCTTGGTTTCAAAATCATGTTCTAAAAGGGTGAAAATTCATATTTGAAAATATATTGGGCTTAGCACCCTTCGGCCTTAGTCCCTGCACCTCCTCTCTCCACATGAGCCAGCCCTGAGACCCTCTGCCAGATCAAAAGGCGTTTACCGTATAAGGCTATCGGGCATGTTTTGAACCATCTGATCAAACACAAATCAACGTACCATAGCCCATTGCTCTTGTGGTCCCCGCCCCGTGTCATCTGCTCCAAAACCGGCCTGTTTTCATCTCACCGCTCATCTAGGGCAGGCGGTATTCCTTAAATCACAGCGATTCCATTCAGCACACGCCACGCGTCCCATTGTACGACTTCAATACCATTGTCCATCGCACATTATCTTTCGGTCGAAGACATGCAGCGATATCCGCATGAACCATTAGATCTGTGAGCCTCCATCCTACGACGATAATTCATCGAAGTTGCATAAACATTAGCCCAGGATAATGACGCCCGTGTCCCACCATCACATCACTACCCGACGCAGTTTAAACCGTTGATTTCCTTTAAAGATCGGACGGCTCTGATGGTTTCTTTACCCAGCCGTTGACCTGGTCTATCTCCACGTCATCATCACATGCATCTATCATATTCCTCCACCACCATTCATATATTTCGTTTATACGTCATATTTTAGCGTTTCATAATATGAACCTCTGCCCAGTCTGCTCACCATGGTTTCACTGTGTTGTCACCGCCACCCTGCATTATTTCACCATTTCATCGCATCGCTCTGTCACCCAAGTCATATCCATTGCATTTCCGTCCCCGTACACTTGTTTTCTTGACGATTTTGTGGGTTTTGGAGGTTTGCAGCGATTGAAAATCGCCATTAATCTCTGCCTCCATTACAGAAGTCGAAGATGCATCTAAGGATCGACTTGCAGAGGAAGAATTTATGAAGGAAAGCCCTGGGTAGTTGCCGTGACATGACTCTCATTAAGATAGCAAGGTTCAAAATCTATCAGACCCTCCGGAGCCATTCAAAACATAGATCGAGCAGATGGAGAAATTAATGGAGCATCGAAGAAATATCAATGAAAAATCAAGGAATGCACTGTCCGACACTGAAGAATTTAAATTCCAATTCAAAGTTGGAAGACAGGGAGTACAAAGCACAATAAGCAATACTTTCAAGGTTTTATTTCAGCCGGATTTTCTTTAGGAAAGGACAAAATGTTCAGGTGGATGTATCTCTGTACTGGGTTCCTGAAGAAATTTTCTACTTAGTGCATTTATTTCTGCAAGCGGATTGTCAAGTACATTCAGCATTTCATAGCCATCAAATAGCATGGGTGCGAATGTTTCCGCCATTTTTGTTTTAATGAAATAATTAATTGTTTTCACCTACTTCTTTATGAATTTTTCTTCTTCTTCCTCTATAAAAACCTTGGAGAAAGACATTGTAGAGGTTCCAGATTTTTATCAGAGAATTGTGCAGTGAAAGGCATATTTGTATACATCTTGTAAAAGATTTTGTATGAAGGCTTAGTGCCCATAGGGTCTCAGTGAGGAGGAGTTCTATCTGTTTTATAGGATTCTGGTCTTTGGTATCCCACAGTATGTAACTCTCTTTTATGTGTTTAATACAACATTTCATTTTACCCTTCTTCTTGTATCATGTACTGGAATGCGAGTGGCTCATTGATTTTAGGTAAGGATTTATCCTAGTAGATAACCATACTTGGATCAGTCAAGCGCTTTAAATATGGCTCGGGCATGATATACTGTTCCATGTTCATTTCATCCATCTTTCTGCTATATTAGTTGCTTTGGGAGGGTGCTTTTAAAACGCCATTGTCATGTATGGATTCTTAGATTGATAAGCCCATATATGGTTTTGTTGTGTATCTGGGTATCAGACCAAAGATAACTAATATCTTCTTATACTTATTACACTGCATACACCTTCTGATATTCAGTTTTTTTGGCATATTACTTGAATCGGCCCTCATTACAGTAAATTGTCTCTTAACTGTCTGATGCTTTTATGTTGGAGCTTTGCATTTTGTCTCTGAAACATTACTTTCCCTGTGGCAGTTTCTGTAAGTTCTGGTCCCATTTAAATCAATTTCCTTGTTTACAAGAGATAGCAGGAGATCCTTTGGATTGACACCCAAGTTTATTATATGCTCCTTGATATGATAAGATGTCCTAGGCACTGGTCTATGGCAACTCTAGGTTGTCTCTAGGAGCGACAATATCTGTCGACAACAGAAGTAGTTCAAGCTCTCCAAATATTTCGTCATTACATATTGTTACAAAAGACAACAATGCTATCTAATTGCAACCCGATGATGTACATTTTGAAAAAACAATTACTCTGGGGAAAATACTCTAAATGGATTTTTATCCTACAGGAGTTTAATTTGGAATTCGAGAAATCTAAATCAAAGAAATCACTGGTGTTTGCAGAACTTATGTCTGACTTTCCCAATACTGAGATGGAAACCATGGTAGAGCATCCCATTATAGATGAATCTTTGTTTCTTATCAGTGCATTAGATCCATGGTATAGAGATATCATCATTTATCTTCAAACCCAAATCTTTCGCCCAGAGATTTCACCGTCAAATAGACAGAGAATTTGTTATCAATCTCAGCAATACAATATTGTTGGGGACACACTTTATCGTCGTGGTGTGGATTCTATTTTTCGACGTTGTATAACTCATGAAGAGGCTAAAAAGGTTTTGAATGACTTCCACTCTGGAGCATGTGGTGGTCGTATGTTTGGGTTTGCCACAGCCCAAAAGATATTGCGCGCTTGCTATTTTTGGCCATCATTGTTCAAATATTGTATTATTGCGGTCTGAAAATGCCACAACTACCAAATTTTTTATCGAAATATGTGTGCGCCTCCAACTCCTCTTCACCCAATAATTTTTTTCGGTCCTTTTGCGAAATGGGGATTGATTTCATTACATGTAACCCTCACTCGGCCGGGGGGCATGGGTATATTATTCTCGCTGTAGATTACTTTACCAAATGGGCTGAGGTGATACCTACATTCACGGAAGATGGAAAAACTATAGCTACGTTCATATTCAATCATGTGATTGCTCGTTTCGGTGTACCCCAAGCTATTATCACTGACCATGGGAGTCATTTTCAAAATATAATGATGACCTAAATTTCTGATCAACATAGCCTGCACCATGATAACTCTACTCCACATTACCCACAGGCTAATGGTTAGGTTGAAGCCGTTAATAAATTTTTAATCACCATGATTAAACAGATTATCAGAACTCACAAATTGAATTGGCATACCATGATTGTTTCGGCATTATGGGCATACCGAACCTCTGCAAAAAATACTACAGGGTTCACTCCTTTTCAACTATATTATGGTTTAGAAGTTGTGTTACCCATTGAATGTGAAATATTGTCACTCTTATTAGCCATAGAGTTACTACCATCTACCTCTGAAGAGGAAAAACGATTTTTGTACTTAGCACAATTAGATGAGACTTGGTGCACCACTACATTAGCTATCGAAGCTCATAAGAAACATGTGAAAGCTCAGTATGATCAAAGTGTTACACCTCGTGTTTTTTCAGAAGGTGACCTAGTCTTAGTATATGATCAAGCTAATGATAAGCTAGGAGCTGGGAAATTCGAACTAATGTGGCATGGTCCTTACATTGTCAAGCAAGTGCTTGCCAAAGGGGCCTATAAATTGACTGATTATGACGGGGTCTCTTTAGATAAGCCCAGAAATGGTCTTTATCTGAAGAGATATTATGTTTGATTTTCATGTGAAGATCTCATTTGTATATTAGTTACTTTTCTAGTTAGTGTGCCTTAGATTAGATAAGTGTGCCTAGTTTAAGTTTGTTTTTTACTACTATCACTTCTTATATTGATTACTCTTGATATTGAAGATGTCGACATCCCTTCAAATGTACATTGGTTTTGCTGATGGTGCCTGTCATAGTACACGTGATATTTCTTCCATAGCTTGGGTTATCTATTCACCCACTGATGAGTTAATTTCTATGCATGGGGTAAGCCTTGGTCAAAAAAGGAACAATATTACAGAATATAACGCGGTCATTGAGTTACTATCTGATGCCATTTCATTTGGTATTTGACATTTGATCATTAGGTTAGATTCAGAACTCATTGTATTACACTTAAACATAGCATACACAATTAAAAATCTAGTGTTATTGAGATTATTTTTGAAGGTTGGTCTCTTGGAAAGACAGTTTGATTACATCAAATATCTACACATTTCAAGAGATTTTAAACACATTGGCTGATGCATTAGAAAATTTTGTTCTAGATAGACATTTTCAACATTAAAATAGTAAACCAAAACAACATTTGATACATGTTGAACAAGATACTCAGAGAAAGTAGTAATATCATAGATAAATTTGTTTTCAAAAAATATTACATCATCTGTGATCATAGGTTAAAACACCTTATGGTATGATAGATACTGATACAAAAAAAAAATACGTCAATCCACGATGATCATCCACTATCCGTGATGATGATCATTGTAGTAGACTATGGCATGCACCACCTTGTGCAGGAATCTCCTAAATTGTCCTGGTACACCCGTAACATGTCTCTGAAGCTAGAGAGGAATGTCATCTTTCCCTATCTCAGGAATATATATGGTCAAAATCTCTAGGTTGTGTTCCATATCAGTTAGGATCTCTGATGCCTGATCTTGTGGTGGTACTATAGGCTCTACTTGCCACCTTTCAAAGCGGTGGAGTGTAGTTGGTCTTTGTGGACCAACATCTACATTTAAATTTTGTTATCAGTATTGGATGATTAAAAAAAAGAAAAAAAGATTTAAAACACATAAATATGATTTTCTTACTTGATTCGTCCCACTATTTTCCTGGAGGCAAGGACATCTCAGGATCGCCTCTTAAATCTATACCTGCATAAGGGAAGTATTCGATTGTGAAGACTTGATTCTGTAGCCACATAAAGTACGTTGGAGTGAACTGAACCACTGAACTGTCATCGCCACCATGGTGGGCCATTAATGCAACCCAACGTACCATCTAAGGTTCTCTAGGCTCCCCACGATCTACTGGAATAAGCTGAGGATCGAGAAGTGGGATTCTCTCTGAAGCAAAAAAAATCAGGATGGCGCCATAACCAAATTTTTTTAACTTTTCATTCTTTGCTCTGGTTAGTTGGCCTTTCATGTTGGCCAATACCCCTTTGCACCAGTTGAAAATGGTCCCTCTGAAACACTCTACCACGGTCTGCATTTGAGATTTAGTGGCTACATGTGGAGCCACACTTCCACACAGCCTGGTTACCGTGAATGCAATTACTTTGAGATCAAGTCGCAAGTGTTGGAAATGTTGTCATTGATGGCAAAGGAGACAAAATAGAAGAGCAGAGATAGAAAAGAGGCAGCAAGATGTATAGAGAGTCGAGCAGTAGAAAAAAAAGCAAGGCAGTACAAGACAGAGGTTGCAGAGACAGAGATAGGAGGTAGACAAATGAAATGAAATGGTCAAGCAATGGAGAAAGGCTACAGAAAGCACAGTGACATAGAGACAGAGAATAACTAAGGCGGAGATAGAGAATACAAAGGTAGAGCCGTTAACAAACCAACAGTGAAATGATTGCAGGAGATGTGGAACCATGCAGCAAGGGCACAAAACCAATAAAGGAACCAAAATTACACAGTGAAAACCTAATGCAGTCGGGTGTTCAACATATGCATGCACTGTATAGTAATTTTGAGAACGCTAGAGGAAACAGGAGCGAAAGCGGAATTCCTTTAACAAGAGTTAAAAAATTTGAAGACTGGAACCCGGAGTCAAGGGCGGAACCTTGAATGAACAGTGAAACCAGAGTTGTTGAAAACCAGTAGTGTGGCATGCGATTGGAAGTGGTAAGCGGATTTTGCTTTTTGAACATGATCTATGTCGCTGATGGACACATGTCCTTGGGTGGTATTCGGATACCACTTAAATCGCGTAATTTCTGAGTGTTAACCCTCAGCCCAAAGAAAAATGTGATATCAACAGTATCCCTATGATTACCAAAACTGGAAGATCTACGGTGATTACACTTGCGCGACGAACAAAGGTTGGTGAGGCAAAGCATTGTGGGTCCAAGTCAAGAGTTTGTTTAAAATTGAAATATAAACCAAAGTGTAAAGTTGAAATCTTATGAGAATTATTCATTATACATTAAAAGGGCGTTATAATGGTCTTTAAAGTTTGTTGATATTTATTATACAAACCATGCTGTGGGACCTAAATTTATTTCTATGGGGGACAAGAACTATACAAAGTCCTATGTATTATGTGTATTATAAAATTAATCAATAGGCTGGTGGTAGGTCACAATGCATTGTGGGCCCATTGGTCAGCTTTAATTCAAAGCCATGGTATAATGTTTGAAATATGACGGAGGAGGAAGTATATGCGAATATAGTATGGAAAGTATGAAATATCGCAAAGGGGTTTAATATAGTATGAGTGTTGTATTAAATGGGGACTAAGATTATAATAAAAGACATATAAAACATTTTATATGTGATATAAGTTGTTGTGGGCCTAGTTGAAGTATCACGTTAATGGTTAGTAATTAACCATTGAAGAAAATGATGAAGGGTTGAAATTTTTATATATATTAAATTTGGACCTCGACTATGTTGTATATTAACGAAGAGGTAACCCAAACTTTAGACATTGCATTATATCATTATAAACAAGTGTGGGACCCCCTACATAAAATTCCGAGAATCTTAACCCAAGCTGGAGGATACATAAGCGTTATTCTGAGAATCTTAACCCAGGCGACAAAGTTTATATATATTTATAGCGCTTTATATACAAAGGACCAAGATTACAATACAAAGCAAATGTACTATAGTCTTGTGCACGAGGTTAACAAGACAAAAGGTTCTATTGTTCGAGTTAAAACAAACGAAGTACCACATGGTGGGACCCTCAAGTATCGCATTGGAGAAACTAATGGCAGCGAAACATGTTAACAAAAGTTATGATGGAAGCGGACCCGATTCACTTATAAACCGTGAGACCTATATTTGTTTTAATTCCGCCTCAAAGTGCATCGAAGCAAGTTATCGCATCGGAAGTAAAGTGCAATTGAACAATATGTTGAATATTTCGATCGCGGTCGTGCGATCCAATCACAACCGTTGGATCATTGAAGAGTGCAATCGTTGGATCTAAAGAAAAACAGAGTGGGGTCTACAGTGACCCATCGCATCGGTGCAGTGAAGTGAACAGTGATTGATCGCATCGGAGGAGAATAGAACATCGGAGCATTCTATTGAAAGCAGAAATTGCGATTATCGCATCGGGACTTTCGCAAAGGCTCATCACATCGGAGCATAAGTAAAGTTCGGCGAGTGGACCCGAAAGGGTATTTTGTGTATTAAAATGATCTATTATCATTATATCATCGAAATTCATTTAAGTTATATAAAACGATAGTTCATATGTTAAAAACGCCTTATTATTATGCCAAGAATTGAATTGCATTATATAAAAAGCGCAGTTACATGCATGTAGGAGTTACGCAACATCAATGAACAAAAAGGCTACAGAGAAGAAAAAGACAGACACAGTCACAGAAAAGACAAATATGCAGTGATCCAAGAGGTTGAATGAGTTGAGCTGGAGTTCCCATTGTAATTAAATGTAAATGTTTTAATTGGTTTATATTGTTTGTGATGCATTGGCAAGCCTCCGGAAGAAAACAAAATCCCACTGTAATATTAAAATTAGTACATACAACTATATTTTTCTGAGTGAGCTAGAAAAGAAATGAGAAGGCAGAGGGCTAAGAGGTATGATTATCCATTTCAAATTCTCTTAGGAATACAAATAGTCATAAGGAAATCTCTATAAATGATATCACCTTGATATGCATAGAGAGGTTAGAGAATGCAGAGTATGAAAAATTGAGGCAAAGAAGATAAGAAAGAGAGGAGCAGAAAGAGATGCTACAGAATAGAGTTGATATCTGAGTTAAATCAGAAAATATTTTCTTTTGATTGAATGAGGAAGTTGGAGCTTCCCTATCAAGTTGAAGCTTGATAGATGTCAGTTGTAGCTGAATAAGGTTGGAACCTCCTGTAGGTTGGTGCCTGTAGAAAATCAGTGGTGAGAGGGAGTTGGAGCTTGCCTTTGCATCACAACAATAATAAGATGTGGTTTTATCCCTTTATGGATTTCCACTTATATCTACTATCTCTGTGTGTGTTGCCTATGTGTTGATATGATCTACACAATCTGCTTAATTTTTGCTACTCTCATAATAATTTTGGTGTCACATTAATTTAATACTTGCTACAACATATTAAGACTATTCACATATTAAATTTGGTTATAAAATTAAGCTATAAATAAGCCTGATGAAAAGTTTAAAAAGCTTATGTATGTGTTAAACTGATTCACCCCCCCTCCCCTCTCAGTTTAACTGAGGATTCAACAATTGGTATTAGATCCAGTTTCTTTAGTACCAATTTAACCACTGAAAGGAGATCTTAGGTCCTCAGGATGGCTAGTCAAGAAGGAAGCTCAACCAATAAAGCCCCTTTTTTCACCGGTGCTAATTATGCCTTCTGGAAAATCAGAATGAGAGCATACATAATGTCTCTAGGAATAGAAGTTTGGGCTGCTGTGGAATTTGGATATGCCCCAAAGGCAAATGACCCAGAGAGAGAAGCTAAACAAGAATTTGTAGCAAATGAAAATTCCATGAATGCAATCTTAAATGGATTATATGAGGCTGAATTTATCAAAGTAATGCACAAAAATACTGCCAAAGATATTTGGGATACTCTTGAAAACATCCATGAGGGAAATAAAAAGGAAAAGACATCCAAACTTCAAGTATATAGAGCTCAGTTTGAAAATTTAAAAATGAATGATGATGAAGATGTTGATAGCTTCTTCTTAAGAGTTGCAGAAATTGTTAACAATATGTAAGCTCTTGGAGAAACCATACCAGAAAGTGTAATTGTACAAAAGATTCTAATATCTCTTCCACCCAGTTTTAACCCTAAGGTGTCTACCATAGAAGAAATAGCTGATTGGGAAACCTTGACCATGAACCAGCTACTTGGAAATCTAATAGCCTATGAGATGAGACTCCCACAGAATAATCCAAGTGTGAGGGAGGCAGCTTTTAAAACAGAAAAGAAGAAATAAGAAAAGGAAGATATATGTTCTTTCTTTGATGAATATGAGGCCATGTTTGTCAAGAAACTGGATATAGGCTCAGGTAAATATAAAGGTAAAGTTCCATTCAAATGCTTTAATTGTGGAAGAGTTGGACACTATGCTGCTAAGTGTCCTCATAAGAAAGCAAGGAATCGGGCTCATGAATAAGAGAAAACTACATCAAAGAACTAGCAGAAAGGAAAGAAATTCAATAGAAAATATTACTATTCTCAACAAGACAGCAGTGCATCTGAAGACTCAGATGAACCCTCAAGTGAAGAAGGAACCTCTAAATTTTTATTTATGGCCATAGAATAACTTGAAGGACTCCTTCTAGAAGATGAAGAAGAAGGTGAAGTTGACCTTGAGGGGGAGCTAAGAAGTACCCTGGAGGAGATTGACAGACTCAAACTGAAGTGCAGAAAACAAAAATACATTCTCCTCAAGTATGCAAAAGAAGAGAAAAATTCAGAAGTCCTCATGCAGCTGAAGGTACAGCTTGAAGAAGCCAAGAAGATAGAAGACATGTTACTTAAGAAAATCAAGGATAAAACTCAGGAACAAGAGAAGTTGGAAGAAGAAGTAGTATGTCTGAGGAATAAATTAGAAAATGCTAAAAGGAAAGTTTCTATAAATTCTTCTCAAACAACAAGCTCTGGTAAGTTGAACGAAATTTTGGATGCTCAAAGATCTCCTCTGATAAAAACTGGGATAGGCTATGAAGGAGAATCAAGTAAAATCAAAGAAAAAGAAAACAAAAATATTGTTTTTGTAAAAGCAAAGAAGGCTGATGAAGCAGCTCAAATAATTCCTACAAAAGTAGAAACATGTAATGAGGGAGACAAAAACTAGAAGAAACCTCTAATAACAAAGAATGAAATAAATACTCAGAAAACAGAAAAAGGATCATATACCCCTGAGTATGTCAAATTTGGAAGCTATCAAAGGAGATTCTTCCCTCGTATGAAAAATGCCACCTGTTATGCCTGCCACAAGCTGGGACACATTGCTGCATACTTTCATACAAGGAGGAGTAATTCAAACCAACAAAAGATGAAAACAGTAAAGAGACTGTCTCAAGCAAACAAATGGAGAAGACAACCTCACATTAGGTATGCAAATTTTTTCTATGGTTATTGTTTTTATTGTAAGGAATTTGGCCATAAAATCATTGAGTGCAGAAAATATGGACAAAGATTGATGTTCAACACCTCAAGGAGGTTTATGAATCAAAGAGATTTTACTCATACTAACAATTCTGTGAAAATTATGATCAAATGTTGTGTATGCAATAAAATTGGACATATGCCTTCCAAATTTCCTCTCAGAGGATTTGGTTCATCATCTCAAAAAAGAAAAAAGAAAAAAGGATGTTTCCAGTGGAAAAAGAAGGTGAATAAATGTGACCTGGCTTTAACTGCTCAAGAATTGAAAAGCCAATGGTATTTGGAAAGTGTCTACTCAAAACATATGACTGGAAACATAAGCAAGTTTATAACTTTCGATGAAAATAAATCTGGTAATGTTACTTTTGGCAATGATAAATTAGGAAAAATCAAAGGAAATGGCTCATTCAGCCTAGATAATGGCAGAGGAAAGGCCCAAGATGTACTATTTGTAGATGGGTTGAAAGAAAATTTGCTGAGTGTCAGTCAAATGTGTGATAAAGGCCGTGAAGTTATTTTTAGAGCAAAAGACTATGAAGTCAGATCAAGCACCACAGGAAAGACTTTGCACAAAGGTGTTCGAACAGAGAGTAATGTTTACGTAGTGAAAGAGAAGGATGAAGCATGCCATCTTAGCAAACTTGAGGAGTCATGGTTATGGCATAGGATATTGGGAAATCTCAGCTTCGAACCATATCATCAGACTAAGCAAGAAGAAAGCAGGCAGAGATATGCCAGAAATAAAAAGGCCTTCAAATACCATATGTAAATCTTGTCAATTGGGAAAACAAACCCGCACATCCTTTAAGGCCAAAGATGAGCTATCAACAAGAAGACCACTCCAGCTTGTGCACATGGACTTGTGTGGGCCTGCAAGAACTAAAACACCAAGTGGAGAATCCTACTTCATACTGATAATAGATGATTTCTCCAGAATGACATGGGTTGCATTTCTTAAGAATAAATTGGAAGCACTGGAGAAATTCAAAATATTCAAATCATTAGCAGAAAATCAAACAGGATGTAAGCTAAAATGCATCAGATCAGACAAAGGAGGTGAATTCACAGATTATGACTTTGCAGACCTATGCAATGAACATGGGATAAAGCAACAATTTACTATTGCAGGGACACCTCAACAGAATGGAGTAGCAGAGAGACAAAACAGGTCTATACAACAAATTGCTAAAGCCATGATGCAAGAGAGTAATATTCCTCAAACCTTCTAGGCAGAATCAGTACACACAGCCGTGCATATCCTTAACAAAGCTCATTTTAGGCCAAGTAGTGACAAGACTCCCTATGAACTATATCATGGTAAACCAGCTTCAATCAAGCACTTTAGAGTCTTTGGAAGCAAGTTTTACTTAAAGAATAATGATGAAAATCTGGGGAAGTTTGATGCAAGAGTAGATGAAGGGATATTTCTATGATATGCATCCAAGAGTAAAGGGTACAGGTGCTACAACAAGACTCTTCAAAAAATTGTAGAGACCATTGACGTAAGATTTGATGAAGAACTTCCAAACAAGACAAGAAGTACAAACTGCAGCAGTCCTTTAAAAAATCGTGAAGAAGAAAACCAAGATGATGATGAAACAAGAAAGACAACAGAAGATGTTGAACTAAGCTCTAAAGCCTCCTCAAGATACACTCAAAAGAACCATCCAGAAGATCAGATCATTGGATACAAGAGTGTAGTAGTCAAAATAAGAAGGCAGCTAACTAAACAGACATAAGAGGTATACATAGCCATGTTATCACAAATAGAGCCCAAGAAGTTTGAAGAAGCCAACAAAGACAAGTATTGGGTGAATGCTATGAATGAATAATTGGACCAAATTGAGAATAATAATACCTGGGAATTAGTTCCTAGACCCACTGAGAAAAATGTCATAGGCTCTAAATGGGTATTCAAAAATAAAATGAATAAACAAGGACAGGTAATCAGGAATAAAGCCAGACTTGTATGCAAGGGACATTCACAAATCGAAGGTCTGGATTACAATGAAACATTTTCCCCTATAGCCAGAATGGAAGCCATTAGAATGTTTCTGGCCTTTGTAGGCTACCATGACTTCAAGGTATATCAAATGGATGTGAAATCTGCCTTACTGAATGGAGATCTAGAAGAAGAAGTCTACATGGAACAACCAGAAGGATTCTCATTAACAGATAAGGAAGACTATGTGTGCAGACTAAATAAGGCTCTATATGGACTAAAATAGGCTTCTCGTGCTTGGTACTCAAGGTTGAATAAGTACTTGCAAAAACAAGGCTTTAAAAGAGGAGGAGTAGACAACAATCTATACATAAAAGCCCATGAAAATGAACTCCTGATTGTTGTAGTATATGTTGATGACATTATGTTTGGGAGCAACAAATATGAGCTAGCAAAAGGATTTGCTAAAGAGATGAAATCAGAGTTTGATATTTCTATGATTGGAGAGCTTACTTTCTACTTAGGACTTTAAATTCAGCAAAAGAACACAGGTACATTCATCTCACAAGAAAAATACTTAAAAGAGATGTTGAAAAAGTTCAAAATGGAAGACTGCAAACCTGTGTCAACCCCCATGATTACTGGATGCAAGCTATGTGCTGATGATGGATCTACTGATATAGATCAAAGATTTTACAGATCCATGATAGGAATTCTATTGTATCTAACGGCATCAGGACCAGACATCATGTTGGCAGTAGGACTTATGGCTAGATATCAAGCAGCACCAAAGAAAAATCACCTTCTAGAATTCAAAAGAATACTTAGACATCTACAAGGAACTGTACAGTATGGGCTATGGTATCCAAAAGGCAAGAGTTTCACTTTGACAACATATACAGATGCAGATTGGGTCAATTGTGTGGATGACAGGAAAAGCACAAGTGGAGGTGCGTTCTACTTGGGAAAAATTCTGGTGGCATGGCTAAGCAAGAAACAAACATCTATCTCTTGATCTACAGCAGAAGTAGAATACATAGCAGCAGCAGCATGCTGCACAAAAATCATGTGGATGAAGAAAACCCTCCAAGACATGAAGGTAAGAATTGATGAACCTATCTCTATTAAATGTGATAATAAAAGTGCTATAAGTATTTCAAAAAATCCCGTACTTCATTCAAAAACTAAACACATCCCAATCAAGTACCATTTCCTAAGAGAACAAGTAGCACAGAAGGTAGTGAAGTTGGAATATGTGCCAAAAAAAGAACAAACAATAGATATATTCACAAAACCTCTTGCTAGAGAGCCATTCAAATATCTAAGAAATAAACTAGGGGTAGTGTCTTCAGATACTACTCTTTGAAAGGAAAGGAAAGCTTCATTCCAGGGGGAGAACAGAAAAGAAGACATCATTCCAGGGGGAGATCAGTCAACAAAGAGAGCTATAAAAAGGCCAGAGAAACTAAACAGAGCATGAAAGAGGTCCTCAAGATCAGAGCAACATGGACAAGATTTAAAAGCACACTGGGAAATGAGCAACACTTTGCCATTGATGTAAAAGGGGGAGGAAAAGCGAGCACCAGAAGAAAGGGTCCTAAAAGACAAGCAGAGGAAGTGTATTGCCATAAATGCCAAAGGGGGAGACTATTGGAAATATTGTCATTGATGGCAAAGGAGACAACATAGAAGAGTAGAGAGAGAAAAGAGGCAGCAATATGTAGATAGAGTCGAGCAGCAGCAAAAGAAGCAAGGCAGTACAAGACAGAGGTTGCAGAGACAGAGATAGGAGGTAGAGCAGTGAAATGAAATGGTCGAGTAGCAGAGAAAGGATACAGAAAGCACAGTGACACAAAGATAGAGAATAACTGAGGCAGAGTCAGAGAATACAGAGGCAGAGCCATTAACAAACCAACAGTGAAATGATTGCAGGAGATGCAGAACCATGCAGCAAGGGCACAAAACCAAGAAAGGAACCGAAATTACATAGCGAAAACCTAATAGAGTCGGGCATTCAACATATGGATGCACTGTATAGTAATGTTGGGAGCGCTAGAGGAAATAGGAGCGAAAGCAGAATTCCTTTAACAAGAGTTAAAAAATTTGAAGACTGGAACCCGAAGTCAAGGGCAGAACCTTGAATGAACAGTGAAACTAGAGTTGTTGAAACCAGCAGTATTGCGTGCGATTGGAAGTGTTAAGTAGATTTTTCTTTTTGAACGTGATCTATGTCGCTGATAGACACGTATCCTTGGGTCGTATTTGGATACCACTTACATCGCATAATTTCTGAGTGTTAACCCTTGTCTAGTCAATTTAGCATCATAAATTGCTAACATAAATTATCAACCAGGGCTAGTAAACTGATGAAGTGTGGTGCACTATATGTGCCTAAGTGACCTCTTCCTTACTTCGTTGTATGTGTTTTTATTATTGTTTTTAGGGGTTTTGTCTTTTTAGTACTTAGAACGCTACTCTATGTTCAAAAGATGAAATCAAATCTATTTCAAAAAGAAAATAAAAGGAAACCTTAGACTCAAAACAGAGTGTAAATTCTATCCCTAATTAGGAAAATGACGAAAAACAGAGAATTCTAATCCATGGATATCCTAGCTTGCAAATGAACATTCATGAAATGAAAAGTAACTCAAAACACTACAACTTAATCTGATTCATTTAGTTAGAGATTTGTTGGAAGAGCTTGTGAAAAAGATTAATTTTAATGCAATGAGGATCTCCTAAAACATAAAAGGAAATGCTGAAACAATTAGTAACTTAAAACATTATAGTGAAATATCATTCATTTGATAGAAGTTTATTGGAAGAGCTTGAGAAAAATATTTCTATAATGTAGTAAGGATCTCCTATGAAATGCTGAAACAACTTATAACATTACAACTAAATCTCATTCATGAGCTAGAGGTTTATTGGAAGAGCTTGTGAAAGAGATAAATCATAATGTGATAAGGAAGCAAAATAATCCATAACTCACAATACTACAACTTAGTCCCATTCGTGAATTAGAGGTTTATTGGAAAAGCTTTTGAAAGAGACTAACTATAGCATAATGAGGAATCTGATCTAAAATTATGTGAACAAAATATTTCTTATACAGAGATTGACAGTAGGGGCTTTTACTGGTTATTTCACCTTTACTAGAAAGGATGAAACCAGAAGCTTCTGGCCCTCTTACTGACTCTGCCTAAAGAAATATAATGTAAACACTAAATATATATGACAAATGAGGATCTTTAACTAAATAATGTAAAACGAAATGTTAATAACCCAAAATATCACAATTGAATCCCATTCATTTAACAGAGATGTATTGGAAGAAGCTTGAGAAAAGAGTGATCCTGTGTGATATTGAAGACCAACACCCGCCTATTCCACTTGGGCCCCCACCATTGTCTCTTTCAGTTTTTCAGTTTTGGCATAACTTACTATTTTTAGCAGTTTTCGGGTCCTGAACTTCCGGAGCCGTTTTGAGGCCCTAAACGACATTTTGTGGGTATGAGATTTGTTGCGATTTGATCATCAAATCGTCACAAAAGTTGTAGTCCTCGGATAGAGCTTTCTAATGATGTATCATGTGCGTCAAACGGAGATAGTATGCCAAAGTTACGTCCCTGGGAAGTTGAAACACCAATTTACCCAAACGGGGCCCATAGTTTTGGCGCTTCATCTCCTAGGGTTAGGTTTTGGGATGTTTAGGGTTCTCCATTGTTTCTCAATAATAAATAGGCCCTCGCGCCTCATTGTAAAGCAGTTCAGAGGTCTGTAGCCACCACATCTCTTCTCAGAGATAGCTACCAGTACCCTAGCTAGTTTTATTTCCATTGTCCGTAAGCAAATTTCAGTTCTTTGATATTAATGAAATGAAGTGTTATTTCCGCTGCATCTCTGTATTTATGGTTATGTGTTTATTCTGTTGCGTTCCTGCATAAATCCGGATCAGTGGTATCAGAGCGGTCTGCTTTTTCTCGATCCTTCCTTGCATGTCCCCAACGAGGTCGGGGTATAAGGAGCTAGGGCTTGATCTGGTGGAACCTTTGCAAGATCAGCCTCGCAAACCTCGACGGACGCCCATGGGGACGAAAAGAAAGATGAGGGAGCAGGAGATCCTATCAAAATATTGCTCGAGGAGGCCCTCGAAAAACAAAGGAACGCGATGATGGATAACTTTGCTCAGATCCTTCAACGGCTGCCCACCGGCGGCGCATCTGCATCCAGTAGCCACTCCGGAGTTGCGACTCCCTTTAAGGTACAAGTAAATTTTGACATTCCCATATTTGAGGGTCAAATAGACGCAGATGCCATAGATAGATGGTTGAATCTATTAGAAGGATATTTCTCTGTTCATGACTTTTCAGACCGGGAGAAGATTATTTTTGCACTCCTCAAAGCTACCCCCATGTTAAGGACTGGTGGGAAACCTACTGTGAGAACAAGGACCAGATAGAACCCTCTCTGTTCTCGGCCGTACCAACTTGGAATTCTTTCCGAGACGCCGTCAAGGAACAGTACTATCCCGTGGGGAGCTATGAGGACAAGTACATACAATGGACCACGCCGCGACAACAAAGGGATCAAGATGTGCATGAGCTGACGAATCTGTTCCATACCCTGCGCACAAAGTTGGGTATCAAAGATTCAGAGAAACATTTGGTGCTAAAATATCGCAGCTGTCTGCACAGATACATTCAGGAGGAAATGGAGTTCCTCGACATCTCCTCGCTTGGTACGGCATACCGGTATGCTGCCAAGATTGAGCAGAAATTCAAACAGAAGAAGCGAGACTTTGGATCTATGAATCAAAAGCAAGGAAAAGGTGCTTCCAAACCGCAAAACAAAGGACAGAGCATGGCAGCTAAAGACAACCCGTCAAAGCCACAAGACAAGAACAACACCGTAAAGCCAAAGAAGGACACGGGAAAGTGGTGTGAGTTCCATAAGAGCTCCACTCACAACACAAGTGAGTGTCGGGCCAAGCAGTCGCTAGTGGCCGAGATGAGGGCTTCTGAGTCAGATGCATGCTCTGACTCCGAATCAGAACCTGAAAAGGGGAATGAAAAAGGGAAACAGATTATTGATGCGGAGCCCAACGCCACCGTTGCCACTACAAAGGTCCAGAAGGAGGAACCGGAAGATCCAGAGGAGGAGGAACGTCTCTTCCACTCCCAGATGTGGGTAAAGGGCTCCCCTGTACAGCTCATTGTCGACAATGGGAGCCAAAAGAACCTCATTTCAGCAGACGCCGTGAAGCGGTTGGGCTTGCCGACCACAGCTCACCCACATCCATACACCATCGGGTGGCTTCACCAAGGACGAGATCTCCGCGTCAGCCAGCAGTGCCGCCTTCCCTATAGCATCAAGCCCTTCACTGATGAGGTATTATGTGACGTTGCTACTTGTGGAAGCGTCATGTTGTGTATGAGTCTCGACCTCGTGCTGTTATTATTACTTTGGGAAATAAGTTGTACAGGATACCAGAGGTACCACCTCCTACGACTATCTCTTTGGTTACTGTAAAACAATGTAGTAAGCTCATTTCCCAAACCAGGAAATTCGTTTTCCTGATGATCCGCCCCCAGGGCAAGAAGAAGACTGTGGCCACGACCTCCAGACAGGGCCCCTCTGCACGACAACAACAAATGGATAAGGTCGTGGAGGAGTACGAGGACATCTTCACCTCACCCACAGGGGTTCCTCTGCACTGCCAGGTCAAGCACCCGATTGATCTGACCCCAGGTGCGCCACTACCCAATGGATCGATCTATCGACGCTCTGTTCTGGAAAATGATGAAATCAAGAGGCAGATTCAGGAGCTGTTGCAGAAAGGTCACATCAGACCAAGTTCATCGCCCTGTGGGAGCCCGACCGTGTTGGTACAGAAGAAGGATGGGACGTGGAGACTCTGTATTGACTATCGGGCGCTGAACAAGATCACTGTCCGGAATAGGTACCCAATCCCACGGATTGATGACCTTCTGGACCAACCCCAAGGTGCAAAATATTTCAGTAAGATCGACCTGAAGTCTGGGTATCACCAGGTACCAATTGAACCCTCTGATGTGTGGAAGACTGCCTTCAAAGCTAAGGAAGGCCTTTTTGAATGGCTGGTCATGCCTTTCGGGTTGACGAATGCTCCCACAACCTTCATGAGGATGATGGACGATATCTTGCGGCCATTCACCAACTCATTCGTAGTGGTGTACTTGGATGACATTCTGATCTTCAGCAAGACTTGGGAAGAGCACCTTCATCACATCCGACAAGTCCTCCAAACACTGCGGCAACACAAGTTGTGTGCCAATTTGGAGAAGTGCACGTTTGGCATGACCCAGGTTCAATATCTGGGATACATTATTGATGAAAAAGGGGTGCATGTGGATCCAGCCAAGATCCAAGTCATTCGGGATTGGCCAGCCCCGACTACTATAACAGAGCTTCGCAGCTTTCTGGGTCTTGCTAATTTCTACCGTAGATTCGTGTTGGGATTCTCTCATATCACTTGGCCCTTGAGTCAAGTCACTAAAGGAGGAGCGAGAGCAAAATTCTTTTGGTCGGAACCTCAACAGAAGGCATTCAAAGAATTGAAAAATCGCCTCTGTTCTGCCCCAGTGCTCACCTTACCAGACTTGCAGCAGCCATTTGAGATCGAGACAGATGCCTCTGACTATGCTATTGGGGCAGTTCTTACTCAACAGGGACATCCAGTGGCATATCACAGCGAGACATTGTCTGAGACAGTTCGCAAGTATCCCACCTATGACAAAGAAATGTATTCCATTGTGCAAGCCTGTCGACAATGGAAGCATTACATCTTGGGGAAGGAAACAATCATCCACACAGACCACCGGCCCCTGCAGTTCATACAGACACAAGGGAAGTTGCAGAATGATCGCCATCAGAAGTGGTCCACATATCTGCAACAGCTTCATTTGAACATCAAGTACAAGAAGGGTAGCACCAATAATGTTGCAGACTGCCTCAGCCGACCACCGATCGTGGCGCTCACCACCGTGCTCAACTCTTGTGGGCACGAGACTTCTGATTGGCCGCTTCTCTATGAGAGTGACCCAGAATTCGGCCACACTTACAAGGCACTCTTGGGGGCACGCAAGTTCCAAATTTTCACCTCCAAGATGCACTTTTATGTCACCTGGGACACCTTTGTGTTCCTTCAAGTGAGCGTGCCAAGATGATATGGGAAGCACACTACAGTCGAGTCGCTAGGCATTTCGGGGTCGAGAAAACAGTAGCAATACTATAGAAGTATTTCTATTGGCCGAACCTTCGAAAGGATGTCGAGAAGCACATCAAATCCTGCACTGCTTGTGCCATTGCCAAACCGACCATCAAGAAGCAAGGCCTATATACTCCACTACCTACCCCTAGTCGACCATGGGAATCCATCTCCATGGATTACATGTCGGGCCTGCCTTCTACTAAGAATGGAAATGACCGTGTTTTCGTGGTCGTTGACAGATTCTCGAAGATGGCCATCATGGCGGCCTGTAAGAAGAATATCACAGCAGAAGCCACTGCTAAACTCTTCTTTGAACGAGTGTGGGTGCACTTTGGGATCCCACAGTCTATCATATCAGATCGAGATAGCAGGTTCCTCAGCACATTTTGGTCCAGCCTCTAGTCAATGTTGGACACAAAGCTCACCAAGTCCACAGCTTTCCATCCCCAAACAGATGGCCAGACAAAGGTCGTCAACAAAATGATTGTACACATTCTGCGCATGTACAACTCAAAGCATCCACGCACATGGGACGAGAGTCTCCCCTATGTACAACACAGTTATAACCGGGCTCTCCACAGTTCAATTGGCCATAGCCCCTTTCAGGTGGGCTTGGGATTCCAACCACTATGTCCCATTGACATAGCCATGCCGTTTGCAGCTGCTCAGGCCGATTCAGCTCATGTCCAGTCTGAAGTTGACAAAGCAAGTAGCTTCATCGAGCGCATTCAACACATCCGCCAACAAGTTCATGATATATTGGACAGAGCCAATGCGAAGTACAAGCAGCGCCATGATCAACACCGGGTGCCACACCACTTCCAGGTGGGCGACAAAGTATGGCTACATTTGCAGAAGGAGCGCCTCACCGGACCTCACCGCAAGCTTCGCCCACTCCGATACGGGCCGTACACCATCACCAAGGCTGTAGGTAACAATGCCTTCGAGCTTAGTATTCCACCATTCCTTGGTCTGCACCCAGTCTTCAATGTGGATCGCCTTCGTCCTTACTTTCCACCTCTACTGGACACCTCGGACATTGCAGAACAACTCACCCCAACAGAGTTAAACCCAGACTGCATGGAACAGGCCACCACAGATTGTATCATGGACATGCAAATCAAGAACACTCGTCAACAACAGATCCAACTGTATCGGGTTGTCAAAGCTGGCCAACTCCTGCACCAAGGAAAGTGGTTCACCAGGGACCAAGTTCAGCAGAAATTTCTTCATCTCATGGAGGAACTTAACGCAATGGGGACCATTGCTTCCTAAGGGGGGAGGAATGATCCAGGTGGATATTGGTGGTCACCCGCCTATTCCACTTGGGCCTCCACCATTGTCTATTTCAGTTTTTCAGTTTCGGCACAGTTTACTATTTTTAGCAGTTTTTCGGGTCCTAAACTTCCGGAGCCGTTTTGAGGCCCTAAACGACGTTTTTGGGGAAAACGGAGAGCAACATGGGTCCATGGACCGATGTTGCTCGTTCCAAATTTGTAGTCCTCGGATAGATCTTTCTAACGAGGTATGGTACGCGTCAAACGGAGATCGTATGCCAAAGTTACGCCCCTGGGAAGTTGAAACACCAATTTACCCAAACGGGGCCCATAGTTTTGGCGCTTCATCTCCCAGGGTTAGGGTTTTGGCTGTTTAGGATTTCCCATTGTTTCTAAATAATAAATAGGCCCTCGAGCCTCATTGTAACTCAGTTCAGAGGCCTGTAGCCACCACATCTCTTCTCAGAGATAGCTACCAGTGCCCTAGCTAGTTTTATTTCCATTGTCTGTAAGTGAATCTCAGTTCTTTGATATTAATGAAATGAAGTGTTATTTCCACTGCATATCTGTATTTATGGTTATGTGTTTATTCTGTTGCGTTCCTGCATAAATCCGGATCAAAGAGACTAACTGCAATATCATGATGATCCTTTATCTAACCAAATGACAATAAAAATAATGCTAAAAGCTATGATTTCAGAAAGCAATCTAAGTAAGGAAATATGAAAAAACAGAATTGAAAACAACTTATCTAGAAAACATGTAAAACCTCCTTGAAGAGCAGGGGCCCTCTGCTACCAATTTGGTGTAATCCTTCTTCAGCTCCTTAAAATTGTAATCAAAACACCATCAAGGAAATTCTTTATTGAAAAAAACTCACAAATCTACATCCCATTCCATCTTAAGCTTTGTTACAAAACACTCTCTATTCCTTTCTCTCCTTCTCCTATTTTTCACTATTTTTTCACTACCCATGATAGGAGAAATCTTCTCCTATTTATACAAAATATGAGGAATTATCTCATTAATGGGAGTCCATGAATCTCTCCCTCCATCTCTAGAGTTACAATCAAAATAGGAAATGATAAGACACATGTCTTTCTAGAGTTTCAACACAACTAAGAAATGAGACACATATCCTTTTAGAGTTTCAATACAACAAGGAAATGAGACACACATCCTCATGATCCCATGATCTTCTCCAACCAAATTCGAATTTGTCCTTAGAGTGCCACATAAGGGTCTTCTAGAAGTCTCCTTTTGACTTACACATGTCAACAATCTCAACCCACTTGTTAGGTATAAGCATATGCACATTATTTTCTAATTTTTAACCACAAATTCACTTAAAAAGGCTAAGAATTAATAAAGTTTGGAAAAACATAAATGTGGCCCAATGATAATTAAGTGGGATGAATGTAGTGACATAGTAGTGAAATGGAGGTGAAATGGAAGTGATATAATGGACATAATAGTGAAAGTGTAATGGAAATGAATGACATTTTCAAGACCCAACAACCCTCAGCCCAAAGAAAAAAGTGATATCAACAGTATTCGTCCGATTGCCAAGACCAGAAGATCTACGGTGATTACACTTGTGCGATGAACAAAGGTTAGTGAGGCAAAGCACTGTGGGTCCAAGTCAAGAGTTTTTTGAAAATTGAAATATAAACCAAAGTGTAAAGCCGAAATCTTATGAGAATTATTCATTATACATTAAAAGGGAGTTATAATGGTCTTTAAATTTTGTTGATATATATTATACAAACCATGCTGTGGGACCTACATTTATTTCTATGGGGGACAAGAACTATACGAATTCCTATGTATTATGTATATTATAAAATTAATCAATAGGCTAGTGGTAGGTCACAATGCATCGTGGGCCCATTGGTTAGCTTTAATTCAAAGCCATGGTATAATGTTTGAAATATGACGGAGGAGGTAGTATATGCGAATATAGTATGGAAAGTATGAAATATCGCAAAGGGGTTCAATATAGTATGAGCGTTGTATTAAATGGGGACCAAGATTATAATACAAGACATATAAAACATTTTATATGTGATATAAGTTGCGGTGGGCCCAGTTGAAGTATCGCGTTAATGGTTAGTAATTAACCATTGAAGAAAATGCTGAAGGGTTGATATGTTTATATATATTAAATGTGGACCCCGACTATGTTTCCGATTAATGAAGAGGTAACCCAAACATTAGACAGTGCATTATATCATTATAAACAAGTGTGGGACCCCCTACATAAAATTCCGAGAATCTTAACCCAAGCTAGAGGATACATAAGCGCTATTCCGAGAATATTAACCCAAGCAGCAAAGTTTATATATATTTATAGTGCTTTATATACAAAGGACCAAGATTAAAATACAAATCAGAAGTAATATAGTCTTGTGCACGAGGTTAACAAGACAAAAGGTTCTATTGTTCGAGTTAAAACAAAAAAAGTACCACATGGTGGGACCCTCAAGTATCGCATCGAAGAAACTAATGGCAGCAGAACATGTTAACAAAAGTTCTGATGGAAGCGGACCCGATTCACTTATAAACCATGAGACCTATATTTGTTTGAATTCTGCCTCAAAGTGCATCGGAGAAAGTTATCGCATCGGAAGTAAATTGCAATTGAACAATCTGTTGGATATTGTGATCATGATGGTGTGATCCAATCACAACTGTCGGATCATTAAAGAGTGCAACTTTTGGATCTAAAGAAAACAGAGTGGGGTCTACATTGACCCATCGCATCGGCGCAGTGAAGTCAACAGTGATTGATCGCACCGGAGGAGAACAGAAAATCGGAGCATTCTATTGAAAGAAGCGATTGCGATTATCGCATCAAGAATTTCACAAAGGCTCATCACATCGGAGCATAAGTAAATTTCAGAGAGTGGGCCCGAAATGGACTTCTGTGTATTAAAATGATCTATTATCATTATATCGTTGAAATTCATTTAAGTTATATAACACGATAGTTCATATGTTAAAAACGCTTTATTATTATGCCGAGAATTGAATTGCATTATATAAAAAGCGCAGTTACATACATGCAGGAGTTACGCAACAACAATGAATAGAAAGGCTACAGAGAAGAAAAAGACAGACATAGTCACAGAAAATACAAATACACAGTGATCCAAGAGGTTGAATGAGTTGAGCTAGAGTTCTCATTGTAATTAAATGTAAATGTTTTAATTGGTTTATATTGTTTGTGATGCATTGGCAAGTATTCAGAAGAAAACAAAAATCCCACTGTAATATTAAAATTAATACATACAGCTATATTTTTCTGAGTGAGCTAGAAAAGAAATGAGAAGGTAGAGGGCTAAGAGGTATGACTATCCATTTAAAATTCTGTGAGGAATACAAACAGTAATAAGGAAATCTCTATAAATGATATCACCTTGAAATGCATAGAGAGGTTAGAGAGTGAGGTTAGAGAACACAGAGTATGACAAATTGAGGCAGAGAAGATAAGAAAGAGAGGAGCAGAAAGAGATGCTACAGAACATAGCTGATATCTAAGGTAAATCAACAAATATTTTCTTTTGATTGAATGATGAAGTTGGAGCTTCCCTATCAAGTTGAAGCTTGATAGATGTCAGTTGTAACTGACTGAGGTTGGAGCCTCCTGTAGGTGGTGAGAGGGAGTTGGAGCTTGCCTTTGCATCACAACAATAATAAGATGTGGTTTTCTCCCTTTATGGGTTTCCACTTATATCTGCTGTCTCTGTGTGTGTTTCCTATGTGTTGATATGATCTACCCAATCTGATTAATGTTTTCTTCTCTCATAATAAGTTTGGTGTCACATTAATTTAATACTTGCTGCAACATATTAAGACTGTTCACATATTAAAGTTGGTTATAAAATTAAGCTGTAAATAAGCCTGATGAAAAGTTTAAAAAGCTTATGTAGTGTTAAACTGATTCACCCCCCCTCTTAGTTTAACTAAGGATTCAACAGCAAGATAGTATTTATGTCTATGCGATTATCCTTTGGATCTATTGCATCACTGCAAAACTGTTGTTTTTAACTAGCAACGGGCAGGGCACCCTGTCTAGCTCCAAACAAGGATATGTTTTCTACTCTTTTGGAAAATCCAGTGAGAAAATAAATATATCTGAGCTCAATTTCGAGCCGATGGTCGCCAATGATAAATCACTGATCTTGAACATCCCATTTTTTCACTAACCATGTCATCTGCTCTACCTGTGCTCTCATACATTGAATCCCTAGAACTTATATAAACCACAATTTTTTAACTCTTGCATTGTTTGAGGATTATTCATGGCTTCATTGTCTATATCCTTATGCTCACGTTCTCTGCACTCTAGCGTGGTGAAATAGCCTACAAATGAGCATATTTAAAGGCTATAAACTATTTGAGTGGGAAAATTTAACCATTTTTAGAGAATGTATTAATTTTAAACCGATCACGGTGCCTCCATAGTTTTTGTATGGAGATAGTGCGGATGTCCGCACGGGCTCCACACAAAAACCGTGGTAGCCTGATGATTTTCCTTTTAGAAAATTATCGGGGTCCACAGGTAGCACGTGCATGACCTGCAAACCCCTGTGAGCACATTTTTGAACATAATTTCTCCCCAAAAAATGAATTTAAAGCCAAAAAAGAGAATTTAATTAGATAGAAATGAAGAGAAGATTTTTGTGGATTACCTGGTTCTAACGAATCACGATTTGAGCAGTCGATTCTCCCGTTATCAATTCCGAAACTTTTTTTCCAAAATATCTCAATTTACAGCTCTCAAGACTAAAGGTGAAAATGACTTTGTTAAACTCTTTTTTTATAGTTTTTTAATGAATAAAATATCATATTTTATTTATTTTTCACTTCAAAAGGTTATTTTCAATGTTTTTACTTATTGGAAACAATTATGTTTAATATTTTGAGTTTTTGTGTAGAAGACAGGTTTTTTCGATGAAAAGAATTATTTTGATGTTGATTACACTTTTATCACTTTTTCGGGCTCTTGAAAATTATGAAAAAGCGAAACCCTGGAGTTCTCTTTTAAGCCCTTTTCAGACTCTCTAAACATGAAAAGATCATTGAGTACTTGACTATTCGAACTCGTTAAAGGAAATGAACAGTCGTCCTTTCAGTATAAGTTTACTCTTCCGAATTGAAATGGACTATTTACGAAAAAGTTATACGTTGACTAATCATGGTCAATACAGTTCTCTCCTGCATTATTTTATTCTTTTTTAGGCCTGAGAGACTAAATTATGAAAAAATACAACCACGGATTTTACTTATGTTTTTCTTATGGCTCCCTAAAACTGAAAAACTTCGAGTTTCTCATCTACTGGACTCGTTAAAATTTAACAATACCTGTCGATTAAAAACACGAACGAACCACTCCTTCTTAGGGTTTGATTTTAATACTATGATGGAATCATCTGAAGGATGAGCTTACACAACAAGAAAATGTTATCCTCCTCAAGCTTGTCAAAAATAAAGAGGTACTTGCCAATAATGGTGGGGGGAAAAAGAGAAAAGGAATTTAGTTGTCACCCTTATTTTAAAAGCAGTATACCACTCTTGAACACGACACTTTTTTCACACTTGTACCTGAGTTTGGAAAATCCTTTGTCTAACAATTAATCAAACCACATTGAAAGTCTTCAGCCAGTTTTTGGATATTAGCTTTAGGTCAGTTGTTACCAAACCATCTGCAGTGTTGTTATGTGTTCAAGAGATAGTTCAAATAAACCTTTCATTGCAAACATTTGTCTCCATTTGCGTTGACCATCCCTGAGTCAATCCTTGCAAATAATTTTCAAAACTTGATCTAATGGTTTCGTGTCATGGGCTTTCCTATGACGGGTTGCTTTCTATCGACGAAAACTCATCATCTAGAAATTTTATCTAGAATCCTATCAGTACCTTGGGATCTGCATGACTTAATGGTAGGTTTCTCACCTTCAATGATAGGTTACATGATTGACCTTCGATCGAATGATTATGTGAAGTGTTCGACTACAAATCATTCATTCACACTTTTTGGATTGTACTGAGTACTTTGAGAGCCATTATCATTATTGGCGACTTCTCTCACACTTGTTAATAGTTCACATCATTGACTGGTAATCAAGTGGTTTCTACCATGTTCGACTTCGACACAATAAATCGCATGGATATAATCGTACTAGTTCGCGAAGCAGAAATCAAGACCCTGCATCTAGTTTCCACCATCCAGGCTGCGAGGAGTTTTATTATTCATGATACAGTAGACTATTTATGACAGATGGTTGCGCCCATACTGTGTCTACTATTGATGTAATTTTAAAATCATTTCTGTACTAGAAAATTTAAGTTATTTTTGATCTGAGTATGGGAATGCCTACCTCAGGTATGATATACATATATACTCTTGCATTGAATGTTTTTACAAGTTTTCGACCGGCATGTCTACAATCCAATCCTTGAAATTATAAAGCACTTCACTCTTCAGAACTACCTCAGACTTCGAATTTAGGGGGCAATCTGTTACACGTTATTTTGTCACCATGACATTTAACTATCTATATAGGTTCATCACTACCTATATTTTTCTCCTTTAGAGATCAAAAACCCTAATGTTCCTAAACCAAGTCTTGGAATTGGAGAAAAGCTCATTAAAACCCTAAAAATTCTAACTTTGTACTTTTCCTAACTCTTTCCTATGGATCCACAGATATTTGTTCTATAACCTGCAGCACATCTCGCACGTTCTACTTTTTAAACCTGTGGACCCCCGTAAACAGTCAAATAAAGGAAAAATTAAGTTCTAGAAGCCCAGTTGGACAAATATTCTCCCAAATCAAAGCTTCTAGAGGCGTGATCAGTTCGAGATTTATCCCTCCACTCATGGAGTTATGTCCCTTCAATCATGGAGTTTATCCCTTGGTATATGGAGCTCAAATACCTTCATGAGAGGAATTCGTCCCCTTCTTCATGGAACTGAAATTATCTCCATTTCCCTATAAATTGAGCTCATGTTTCAGTTTCAAGGGTAGACATACATGTTAGTTGCTGAAGAAATTCCCAAGAGAGCATACTCTCTACACTAGTCATTATTGGTATGATAATGATCACACACTGATGTCCATAACTTCATGCTAGTTTAGAAAGATGAAGGCTTGTCATTTTGAAGGAGGAACAATTGTTCAGGACCCTAGGAGGAACTTGTACGACATCAAGGCAACAGGTTGTAAAGTTACTCTTTTCATTTAAGATAATACATATGGATCTCCTTTTCTCATTGAGTTGTACTTGTGTCTATTTGAATAATTCAATACTTATATTCCTTGATCACTAAGTTAGATTAGTTGTTCTTAATTATTATATGTTGTAGGTGCTTTTAATTCTTTTGTTTGACTTTGATTGTAGGTTCTACATACTGAAGAAGCCTCTTTGGAGCAACTGGATAAAAGACTGCATCGAATGTTGGATTTCAAGGTAGGGGCATTTCTTCTTTATTTGTTTATAATAATTCTGAATTGCAAATGATCTAGAGAAAATTATTTACAAATGAACATTTTTTTCTAGCTATCCGTAGGATACTAGGAGATCGCTCTTGTCTGCAAGAGGGATTTATCCGCATAACAACATCTAACGTATTAATAAAAAACTATTAATGTCATTGGTTTGATCATATTTAGGACTAAGCATATTGGACTCTTGATGGATAGAAAATTGAGATACATCAATTTGAAAAATCCCTTGATCATTCAAAATTGGAACATATTCCTTCTGACTTAAAAAAAGGTTTACATTTGAATAGATCACAAATAAAAGATTCAAACTTATCATCCTCTAATTGTCGTATCACATAATATTGTACTTTATTTCAACCATGATCAGTCAGATAGAGCTCGAAAGGATTTAGGGGGGCTTATGGTGTGACAAAATTATCAAACATATCTGGGTACAATGAATAGTGTGCTAGAGGTGAAGAAGTATTGAAAGACTCAAGAGGAGGAGCATCATTTGTACCTAAAACAGATTGAACTTGAAAGAACAATGGATCAACGTCATTGTCATCAATATAATGGTAAAAGATATGCATACCAATATGACACCCAGATTGATCCGAATCTCCCAAAGATTCAAAAACATGACAACTTACCACTTCATAATTTTCATCCAAGGATGTATGAATAAAAGAAGATTCAGGATCATCTGGATTAAAAGAGCATCCCAATTCATGAATGGATATTGTAAATTGTGAGAAAAAAATTCTAAATCCATACCTTGCAAATCCAAGCCCTCAAAATAAGATAATATATCATCTGATATAATTGAATGTTCACCACCATATCTACTAATGGAAATAGGGATTTCATGGTGATGGTTATCCAAAGTTTCATCTCATATGCGAGTTCCAAAGTCATTTGATAGATTATCAAAGTTAGAAGATCGAATATCAGTCTAAAAGGAAATATTATCATCTTGATAGAGGAAGGAAAGATTAGACATACCTTCAACACTTTTCTCCTTTACATGTGAAATGAAACTATCTAATTCTTGATTACCACTTGAAACAATAGGTTTAACATCATTGTGATTTGAAGTAGGTGAAACAAGCGGATCAAGGAACAAGGAATCATGAAACATGGATGATGGAGGTTGAAGGGTATCAGAAATTAAATAAAATTCGACACTTGAATTATGGATATTAATGTCATCTTGAAATCCAGAGGAATGAGTTTTCATTAGGCTCCATGCAATTACTGAACCATTCCAATTTTTCCTCAGTAGGACGTGGGTCATAAGAATTGGATGGAGGTTGAATTTACATATCAATTGTTTGATTTTTAGCTTTCCCAAATTTGACATCATTACCAGGGGGCACCCAAATTGATACTGCAAAAGGAGGAGGACAAGGAACAAATGAAATAGTAGGTTCCTTCTTGGAAAATTGAGGTATCCCATGGTTTGCAAAAGTTGGGTAGAGAGAATCATTCGGGGATTCAGATTCAAAGTATCTCAAAGAGAGTATGATCAAATAATGAAAATTTTCTGCAATGAAATCTAAATTGATAACTCCCTCTTGACGGGTGCTGGAAATCCATCAACCAACAAGGTATCCCTGATGTGAAGTCAAAATTAGACCTCACACCATTTGGAATAGGAGCCCCATCTGGGGTATCAACCTAATTTCCATATATTCTTATAGATTTTCCTTGGCTACAAAGTTCAGTACAAGAGATTAATGCAAAGATAATTTTAGATTAG
Organism: Pinus albicaulis; assembly: GCA_034641835.2. Lineage (NCBI taxonomy): Eukaryota > Viridiplantae > Streptophyta > Pinopsida > Pinales > Pinaceae > Pinus > Pinus albicaulis. The sequence continues at coordinate 849,896,634 of CM076579.1, forward strand.
CAAGTGAGTATCCCCTGTGAAATGTTCAGTTGTGAAAAGTATCAAGGTCCTTCTACCGAAAGAGAAGATAAAAGTGGGCCCCTTAGAGAGAAGTAATAGTACTAATCTATAAAAGGCACACGAGCATATACATATGAATGAATCATTGATAAAATAGCATAATAGTTCAGAGGGAAGAAAAGATTGGTAAAGAAAGTACAACACACCTTCAACAATATAAGTACCAAGGCCATCAAAATAGTTCAATTCCATTAGTACATATTAAAACAACATACATCACAAACATTTAGAGAATAATATTACAATATTCACGACGTATGCATGAAAGCGTGTTCGCTCAACAAGCTTCTGAATTAAGTAAAAGTCCAAGATACATCAAGACAATGAACAAAACTAGCCCCAATAATGGAGCACTAGAGCAGTCACTTGCTCCTCCAAAACAACTATCTTCCTATCCAATGATTGATAGGAGGAGCCAAGGTGAAAAGTACTTTGCATGAACAATGAGGGTGTATATATAACAAATGGGGTGATCCTTCAACTCCCTTATGACTCTTCGACTTACCCTCATCACTGTTTGACTTCTCATAACTTTTTGACTTTCTGCATGACTCTTCACATTACATAGATGACCCTTGGACTTCCAATTTACATTATATTTTCCAATATATAATTACACAATCCACAAATGATGTGGCACATCATGACTCATGACACTGACGACATGGCAATGTCAAGTCACTTTTTGTTGTTGTTTTCTTTGTGTATTCTTGAAAAGATGGTGCATGGTCTTCTTCTTTCGCCTCCTTATCAAACAAAGTTACCGATCAAACGAGAACTATTACCTAAAAACAAGGATTCTAACAAGAAAACCCCAAAATAATGAAAAGTGTTGACGTTGGAATAACATTTTTTTTTGGGTAAATTTTCAACATTTTTTAAAAATGGAAGTAAAAGCCAATTTTTTTTTTTTCAAAAAACACCATGAAACGAAAAGTGTTGATGCTCGAATAACGCCATTTTTTTCAGGGTAAATTGTCAACATGTTTTAATAATGACGTTAAAGATAAAATTTCATAACCCTGAAAAACCTTAAAATTCCAATGATATGAATGACATTAAATATAAAATATCATGTCTATGAAAAGTCTTGAAATTCCCACGATTTTCAGGTATGGTATTAAAGATAAAATATCATGTCTTTGAAAAGCCTTAAAATTCCAAAAATGACATTAAAGATAAAATATCACCTCTACAAAAAGCTTTAAAATTCCAATAATTTTCAGCCATGGTGTTAATTTTCTTTTAAAAAACTATTACCATTTAATTTATATTAACTTATTTTCATTTTAAGTTTATCCTATTGATAACAATTTATTAAATATATATATATTTTTTTGATATAATGGATTGAAGTCACTAGATAGGAAACACTTCAGTTATGATAAATGAGCAACTTAATGTATATATCTGTGTGTGTGTGTGTGTGTGTGTGTGTGTGTGTGTGTGTGTGTGTGTGTGATTTTGGAGTTTTTGATACTCTTGCATTAAAACATTTATTTTTTTGGAAATTTGTGCAAATATTTTATTTTTAAATAATTTTAAGATTTTGAAATTTGCAAATTGATTTTTAAAAACTATATATACATATATATATATATATATATATATCTTTGAATTTAATAAATTGAAACAAATCAGCATTTTGAAGATTAGGCAAAAAAAAAATTGTCATTTATCAATTGCAAAAAAAGTACACCATCAAATAAAAATTGTTCTCTTAAACTTATTACTTTTACATTATTTTTATTTTGACATATATATATCCAACCAAATATATTGATAATATGAGAACATTGAAAAATCAAAACCAAAACAAACAAAAATAAATAAATAAAATAATAATAAATAAATAAAAATAGATATTAGAACATTAAAGAAAAAACATGACAAAATATATATATGTGTGTGTGTGTGTGTGTGTGTGTGTGTGTGAAAGAAAAACAAAAATAACTTATTAAAGATTAAAAAAATAAAAAATAAAAATAAATAAGTAAATAATATTGATGAAATAAATAAATAAATAAAAACAAACAAAAATATTAATGTTGGTAATGGAATGTTATATATGTGTGTGTGTGTGTGTGTGTGTGTGTGTGTGTAATAATTCACGAGTTGTGCTATTTGTGATTGATGTGAAATAATCGGCATTCACATCTTGCATAATTGAAGAAATATGCAAGAAGAAAAGGCACAAGGCAAGGTCATAGCAATGGCTCAAAATGAAGCTTATAAAAATAAATAAATAAACCCTTTTTCGAACAAGAGTCTATGTAATGTAACAAATATTTTAGGAAATGATGGCTAATATTTATGAATTGTATTCAATCAGCAGAACTAGCAATCATAATGGCTTTCAATAGAAAAAATAATAGCTTCAGCTTCAATCCCTACTGGTGTAACTCAAGAGCTCTCTCATTGCAATGGGTGGAAGTGATTGCCAGGTTATTAAGGCCATATATATTCTTGTGGCATGCCCACATTGTTGTTTTTCCCAAGAGAGGCATTGATAAATTGTGAACATTAAGGGGTGGATGGAGTGTTTGAGGCATTTACAATTTATTGTTGCTACCCTCTAGAGTTGAAACCCATGCATTACATGCATTATAATTTCAACGGATCTTGAAAGGGGAATCCAAAGTGAAATGATTTAATTGGAAATGCAGCGGACCTTGACAGGAGAATCCAAATTGTAGCGATTTCATGGTCATATGATAAGAGGTGTTATAATACAGGAAAGAAGGCACAAATACAATATGAGTATGAAACCAAATATGTCAAATGATTGGTATGTATAAACACTGTATAGGATACCAAATGCATACAAATTCCAGATGACAAAGGGACTGAGGAAGAGAAAATCACAATTTGACAGGTTGGAGATCATTAACAGATGTTGTATGCCAGTGAGGATATGCCAACAAAGGTTAGATTCCTACAAAGAGATGTCAGGAGCTTGGAGAGAAAAAATGTATGCCAACAACTAGACCTGCGAATGGAAAGTGATTATACATTTGTTGGAATGCACCTAACCAATGGAAGATATGCTAGAATTAAAAATTGATTGAGGAATTCTAGAAAGAGTGAGTTCTAGTTTGATATTGATCACATAGTAATGTGTTTCAATGGAAGGCCAAGGAGCTGAAAGGTGCAATAACAATATAATTTTCCAGTCTTCTCATTCATTTAGCCTTTTCTCTCCCGTAAATGTGGCTTTGATGTTTTTGTGATTACTGTTATCAACCTCATGAAATAAAGCTAAGAGAATAGTCAAAGACATCGTCAAGGAGATTTGCTTCTGGTTGTCTCTTGCAACCGTTGAGGCGTAGATTTAATCACACAATAACACAAGTATTTATGTTTCCATGATGTGAGTCGCAGCCTCTTCAATAAAATTAATCTCAATCACTCTTAATCACAAACTCACTCAATGAATAAAATGAAATCGGTGAAGGATATTTAACCTAAGTTGACATGCACACATTCTCACATAACTGAACTTGATCAAATCACTTAACTCACTCTCTAAATCACTCACCAAATATATATATAACTCAACTCAACTAATTCTCTTAACTATTTGTCTAACTCTGCATGTAGGAAGTAATTATATATTTTAACACTCCCCCTTAATTACGGCCACTAAACTAAAACATAACTCACAAAAACTCAAACATGCATGCCAGTCTATGTCTCAGCTAGGCTTAAAACACCCAAGTTTCTTTTGTGAAACTCAAACTAATATACTGCTAATGGCTTTGTATATATATCATCCAATTGATCACTCATTCTACAAGGCTTCAAGTGAACTTCTCCATTGCTCACAAGTTCTCGAATAAAGTGACATATAGTGTCAATATGCTTGCTATTTTGATGAAACACACTATTCTTGGATAGTGCAATCGTTGATGTGTTGTCACAGTATATCATTGTTGATCCTTGTTGTTGCTGCTTGAGTCCATCCAATACTCTTCTTAACCATACTACTTGACATTTTGCTGAAGTTGCTGCTACATATTCTACTTCTGCTGATGATAGTGTCACAATAGGATGCTTATTAGATGCCCATGCTATTACTCCTGAACCAAGATGAAAAACATAACCGGATGTTCTCTTCTAATCATCCAAACTTCCTGAAAAATCACTTTCTGTATATCCAATCAATTCTTTCTTTTCTTTCCTTGCATACATTATGCCATAATATCTAGTTCTTGCTATGTATCTTAGAATTATTTTTTGAACACTCCAATTTGTGTCTTTTGGAGAATCCATAAATATTGAAATCAAACTTACTCCTTGCATAATATCTGGTCTTGTCATTATGAGATACATGAGGCTCCCAACCAATATTTTGAATAGAGTTGGATTGACATTTGCTCCTTCATCATCCTTACTTAACTTTATACCTATTGCAACTGGTGTGGGTACAGGTTTGAAATTATCCATTCTGAATTTTCTCAACAAATATCTGGCATACTTATTTTGATAAATAAAAATTCATTTTTCAGATTTCTCAACTTCAATGCCAAGAAAATATTTCATGAGACCAATATCTATCATCTCAAATTCTTTCATCATGGCTGCTTTATATTCATCTAGTTCAGGATCACCTGTAAAAATCATATCATCAACATATAGGCAAAAAATCAAAATTTTTCCATGCTCATTTACCTTTGTGTATAAGGTAGGCTCAATGCTGCTTTTGCAAAATCCATTATTGATCATGTAGCTGTCAATTCTACTATACCATGCTCTAGATGCTTGCTTCAGTCCATAGAATGCTTTCTTCAACCTGTAAAATTTATATTCTTTACCTTCAACTTCATAACCTGGAGGCTGTTGCACATAAATTTCTTCTTCTAGAATTCCATTCAAGAAGGCTGATTTGACATCCATCTAATATACTTTCCACTTTTTCTGAGCTGATTTCGCTAGAACTTCTCTTACACTATCCAATCTGGCTACCGGAGAAAATGTTTCCCCAAAGTCTATTCCTAGTTGCTGCGAGAATACTTTTGCTACAAGTATTGCTTTAAATCTGTCAACCTCACCTTTCTCATTCATTTTAGTCTTGTACACCCACTTCACACCAATGAGATTTTTATCATTTGGTGAATCAACCAAATCCCATGTATCATTCTTTTCAATTGAATTAATCTCGCCATCCATGGCTTGCACCCAATTGTCATCTCTAATTCCTTCTTTAAATGAAGAAGGCTGGAATGACAACAATGCAAAATATGAACTAACATCCAAATCATCATAAATATCTTTCAAACTTCTCATATTTTTCTTACCACTAATTGATTCATTACTTGATTCGCTGATTGGAGAATTCTGGCCTATTGATCTGCTTGAAGATCCATGCTGATCTGAAAATATTGGAGTCCTTGCCAGTGTGACTCTATTTGGTGTCTACTCTCTTGGTTCTTATTTCTCCTCTTCTTATACATCATCATGCTCTGATACCAATTTGTGGGATAGGCAGAGGATTCAATCACAGAATAACACAAGTATTTCACACACGAAAAAATGAGCTGCGGCTCTTCAATTAATCTCAATCACTCTGAATCACAAACTCACTCAATGAATACTGTTAGTGTCAACCTTTGCAGCCTTCCTCCAATGATCAAACATGCTCTTACAAAGTGATGTTAAGGTGTCAAGTTCAAATTTTGTCATTTCAGTGAGTCTTCAAGTAAAATTTGGTCACTAGGTATTAGGTCTAGGGTTTGTTTTCACTCTTTTCAAAGTTGTCCAAATATCGGTTCATGTCACCATTCATCTGAGTGTACCATCATTCAGAGGGCTGTCATCATCATGTCAAGTTCCACTGGGTGATTTTACACCTTGTTCATGCTTCAGTTGTGCCTTGGTAAGGTTCATTTCCCTCTCCTAGGGTTTTGAAGGTAATTTCTCTTGGATGGTCAAATCATCAGCAAAAATTGTATCCTGATGTTCATACACCTTACCCTATCCTTAATATAACTTATTAAACACTTCCCATCACTTATATTCCCCAAATTCCTCATTTTTGCACAAACCCTAGTTTCTTGCTACAACTTGGCAATTTTCTAGGCTAGGCCTGTGTTTTGCCCTTTTGGACCCCTTCCCCTCACTCAATCTCTCAAATTCCACTTTCCCCTAATTACTAACATCCCTTCCTACTTCCCAAAATTTTCTCAAGAATTTAGAAGCCCCTTACCCCCTTCATTTCGCTTCATTTCGACAAATCCCTTGTTCCACACATCGGGATAGGTTTCACTCAAATGATGTTTCTGAGCAATAAAAGATGAATTTGGGAAACATTAGAGAGGTTTTTGCCCAAAACAGGCCAAGGAAGAAAAAAATCCTTCACGTTTTACACAGGTGTCATGGTTTTGGAGAAATGTCAACAATACAGTTGCCTCAGGAGAATTGATGCACCTCTGAAGTGACCTTGGGAAAATCAATATTTCTCATAGCGTGGTTGGCAAAATGACTTTCTTGATGAGTCAAATGATAACTAGACACCAATATATTTCCAATGAGCTATCATGAGCTCAATTTGGAGTTGAGGAAGACCTTCAAAAGTTGACTGCAACAACGCTCTGCCTTGAGGCAGCCTCATTCTACTCATTTTGACCAGTTTTGGGAGATTTGATTTTTGACAAGGCAAATGAACTCCAAATTACAAAATTCTGGTTGAGTTGGAAATTAAACTCAATAATATTTCCACCGAGCTATCCCTAACCCCATTTTGACACTGGGAAGGACTCCAAAAGCCTCCTGCAAAAGTGCGCTACGCATTGAGCTTGGTGCGCGGCGCATTGAGCTGAAACACACAAAAAAAATGCCATTCCTCTCCAACATCAAATTTGCTTGGTTTCTCCAGGTTTGAGTAAGTCAAAGACACTCCTCTATTGCTCATAACTCATGCTTGGTGTTGATTATGAGTTTTATTATGAATATTTGAGTACAAAATTCAACCCTACTATCTTGTTGAGAAGTGCCTCCTTAGGGTTTTGCAACTTGTTTTGGTGTCAATCATCCCACCTCCCCACCTTGTTTTTTCCCATCTCCCATCACTGTTATCTCCTCACTACACAATGCCATCTATCCCTACATAAAATAGACAAGTTTCATTATTCAGCTCCAAAATCACAAGGAATCAAGTGGAAGCAAAATAGAGTTCATTGGAGAAGTGCCAAAGTGTTCAAATATCACAAAATGAGTTATTTGAAATTAAAAATCAAGTCATTGGACATATAAGATATTTGCGGTGTTTGAACAATCCATTGGTATGCCAAAAACATCAATGAAATCCAAGACAAGTTGTGGAAGAATGAAATAGTATGTGAGAAGTCGAATTGTGCTGAAGGCAGACTGCGCAGCGCACTTGGCAATTGGTGCGGCGCACTGGAGGTGCGCGGCGCATTGGGCCGTTTTGCATAGTGTAAATTTGCACATGCATGGCGCATACAGCCTGCGCAGCGCATTGGGCTGGCTACGCGGCGCACAGGGCCGGAACACTAATTTTTGTCATTTCTTCACAAAAACTCAAATTAACTCATCGTCCTATGCACCATGTAAGTTTGTGTGACTTTGTAATTGCTCATCGCTGGTGTTTGGTGTGGTTTCAAAGATTGGTTGGAGAATTTTTAACATCAAAAGTTAAACCCTAGTCTCTTGTTAGAAATGGATCTTGTAGGGTTTGAAAGTTGAGTTTTAAAGTTTGATCTTGGTGCTAATCCCCCATATTGTTTATTCCTTTCCCGTCACTGTCACATTGTCATTCATAGTCCCTCTCCTATTCCCTTATAAAACCGCTCATATCACTTATTTCCTAAATCCTATTATCCCTATCCTAAACCCTATCATGCCCTATCATTATCCCTTTCCTCATATCACTTATAAAATTCCCAAAATCCCAAAATTCAAGTAGCTGTCCCATTTTCTCTACATTGTCAAATCAAAAGTTTTAAAAGGGAAAATTATCACTTGACAGGATCCCACGGTCCACACTGCCTTATCTTCACAGTCCCTTCCCTTTGGCACACATTTGGAAATCAGAGGCAAATACACCAAATTTTTGTTTTCCACCTCATACAGGTCAAACATTCACTTGACATAGACTTTCTACACCATGGAGGCGGGCACCAATACATTATATGACTGAGACAGTGGCTCTACAGCGGAAATTGCATGCACCAGGAGGGCACTGAAACGTCAGAAAAGGCCTGATCCACTTCAAATCTTGGCCGAAGCTTCTTTGGCTGAGCGTAGCACTTGATGAGGGACCTTCATTCCAAATTTCAGCAAATTTGGAGAAAATTTTGTCATTTTGAATTTTTTTGGTCGCAAAACAAATTTTTCCACCCGACGCGTCGCGCCACTTGACGCGCGCTTATGATTGGGACATCTTCTGGAGGAAAACTTGATATTTTTGAGTTTGTTATGATAAATTATGCATGCTCAGGAATGGCTGAGAGATTTCATCAAGTTCTGGGTGATTTAAAAGGTCAAAAACACTCCAAAAATGGCATTTCTGACACCTTTTGCACCAGCAGGAACCAGTCTTGGGAGATTGCAGTTGTGGAGGGGAAAATAACATCCAAATCCAAAAATTCCACTTGGGTTGGAAAGTAGACAGGCAGGGCTTTCGAACAAGCTATCATGAGCTCAATTTGGACTTCGGGAAGTGCCTCAAAAACAACCTCAAAGTGGCGCGACACATAGAGAAATTTGGCCTCATTTTCACTCTTCAGCTCAAAAATTCGCCCAGTTTTGACTAGTTTCACTCTTTCATGTAACTATTGATCTATCTTGATGTAATTTGATGACTATGATGTAATTTTGGCTCACATTTACTTGTTCTAGAGGATTCATTCACTAAAAAGTGAAAATTAAATGAATGAATCAGTTTCCTTCCATATAGAAGCAAGTTGTTTGATTGCCTAGATTTCAGTTCCTAGTTTAGATATGGTTGAAACAGCTCCTAGAATGATGAGCTCGACCCCTAGAGGCATGGGAAGGGGTTAGGATGGTCTATATCATGTATTTTCTGAGACATTTTCAGGGTTGGACTCTTGGGAATAGTTTGGCACTTCATTGTATATTCATTTCAGCTTTTTGGCAAAGGAAAGACCAGGGTTTTGCAGCACTTGTTGGGATCCTTGTGGCTCTGAGTTTTGATGATGTTTTTCTCCATGTATCTGTAAGTTTCATTAATGTTATATGTATTCCATTTCCCTTCTCTTTGCTTCTGAAATTAAACAAATGAGTAACTAAGGTAGAATTCATTAGTTTGCTGGTGCTCTGCCTTAAACTTTTGTTCAGTTTTATATGTTTTCATCTGTTTGAAGAGGATCCTTGCACCTTCTTGCCCTCTTCAGCTTCTCAGCAATCTTTTCTATCCATTCATTGAATCTAAGACATCAAAGCCATTTCTTTCCCTGCCCCAACTTGAACTCTGCAAGAATTTGGCCTCATCCCCAAGCCCAAAATTGTCTTTCCCTTTTTCAAACAAAAACCCTTAAAAATCAAACTCAAACTCCTTGATTCATATACCTAGCCTAAAATTAGCACTCATTTCAGTCATCTCAAGCCCTATTGATACATTTTTCCTGAGATTGACCCGGAGAGAGCCCTCTCCTGTTCTGGTAGGGCTAGCTACCAGACTGAGCGTGGTTTGGTGTTACCCTGAATCCCGCCTTCCTTCAGCCTAAGGTGGATTTGGGCTATAACATAGTGGCGACCATACTGGGGAGAAAATGGTTTGCTTGTTGGTGTTATTTGTTTCATAAGCTATAGACGGAGCCTGAAGTTATGCCAGGTAGCCTTCGAAACGCTTTTGCTTTGCATTAGCGGAAGTAGATAAACGCTGCTTCAGTCAATCTCCAGTTTAGCTTGTGAACGTGACACTTGACTTGTAGATTGTCTTGCCCCAGTACGTGTATCAAGTTCAGATCTGATGGTTGATGGTGGACAACGATCAGACATTAGAAGGCTGAAATCATTCACCTGGTGACTCCAACTCAATGTAGAGACTCCACTGGAGGACTAACTCTTTCTCTGCGAAAATGAAAGGATCTTCCACAAAGTTCAGGTATCCAAAGTGGAGTGGTATTCAGGATCTAGTCTACTTTCTTGTAAATTACTTCTTTGATGTTCTTGAAGCTATCCTCAAAGTTTTTCAGAATTTGTTGTATGATAAAGGTGATCAAAATCTTCACTCCACCTATTCAAAAAGTGTGAATACTGAGTTTCCTTTTGATCCTGGCCTCCTTACTTTTCCCACATCTTATGATGACTCTCTTCAGAGTGATGAGCCTAAAGAAAACAAGATTGATTCCATAGCTCTTGTATATACTCCTACACCTTTTAAAGTCCCAGATAGGTACAAACCTCTTGTTTTACCTTCGATTCTCCATGCTTTCCCTAAAAATCATGACCTATATCTACCAAGATTTGACGGTGAATGTAACAATGTCAACGCTGAGCAACATGTGCAGAATGTTGAGACTTTTTTAGACCTTTTTGAAGTTGATGAAGAGGATGTCAGTATTAGGCTTTTTGCTCTTTCTTTGCAAGGCCAAGTGAAGAGTTGGTTCAAAGCCCTGCCTGATGCGAGCATCTCAGATTTCCAGCAGTTCATCGAAGTTTTCCTCGACAGGTGGGTGATCAGAAAAAACCTTTTCTTGATTATAGAAGAGTATAATCAGCTGAAAAGACTGCCAGGGGAGACAGTACAACAGTTTTCTGCCAGATTTAACCAAGTTTATTATTCGATGCCAGCTGATATAAGAGCTTTTCCTAGATCTGCTCTCTTGCACTACCCGGGTGCCTTTGATCCAGAAATGGAGTTTCAGTTGAGAGAAAGGAATATTGCAACACTTGTAGAGATACAAAACACTGCAGTAAGTGTAGATGCTCATTTGTTGATCCGAAGGGCAAGGTTGAAGGAAGAAGAGATGAAAAACATGGATCCGGAGAAATCGACATCTCTAGAGGTAAAGCTTGACATGTTGGTAAGTGCAGTAGAAGAGATGATGCAAAATAACACCACAAAGAATGAGTATAATGTTCAAGCCCATGGCTCGCTGATTGAAGAAGAACAAGTTGCTGATCCAAAACATTTTGTTTCTTATCCCAGTTGTCATAGATCTGATAATGATTGTTTTGTAGATCATCTTGGAGAAGAGAGATCTGTTGATTTGACATGTATGCTTCATAATTTGTTGTATACTGATGATTTGCCTCAGTTCGATCAGTATGATGATGATTATGTTCTCCAAATAGAAGCTAACCTTGTAGACAAATCAGCAGCTAGTTTGTGGAAGGAGGAAGTTCACTTTCAGCAGCTTGAGTACAATGATCAACCGATGCATATCAGCTATGACAATGATGAGGAAATTGCAGCAAATTTTGAAGTAAGTGAAGAATATTTGCCTTTTAGTTTTGACTCATTTCAGTTCATGAGAGATAACTTCCATGCAGTCAGAAATCAACTGCCAAGAAGCCTTGATCTAGACCATCTTGAGCGCAATGAAAACCTTTTTCAAGACTTCTCATATTCAGATTTGTAGTCCCCAAATGCCATTGATTGTCAAGTTGCAGATGAAGACATGGAAGCTGGCACATATGATCAAATTCTACAAGGTGACTCCGTACCATTCTGTTTTGAATCATTTCAGTTGTTGAAGGGTAAATTGCATAGTAAATCTTCAAATGAGCAGCCTGTAGAAAATCAACAATCTCTCAGTTTTAATGTTGAGGATGAGACAGATAACGAAATTCTTGAGCAGCCTGTAGCATCAGATTTGCAACCACCAAACGAAATTGAAGGTCAGATTACAGATGAAGGCGTGGAACCTGAAATACATGATTTAATGATGCAAGAGGATTCTGTACCCTTTTGTTTCGAATCATTTCAGTTTATAAGGCAAAATCTTCGTAATATCTCTCGAGAAAAAGATGAACAGCCAGTAGGATGTCAGACAGTTTCAATGGATACATCACAGCAGTCTTCTCAAGTTTTTGATGATCCTATTGCTGATGTGTTGGATGAATATCAGCCACTACAATATCCATTATTAGGCTCTTGGCTGGTATTTGTGCTAAGTTGAAACAGAGGTATTTGATTAAGCCTAGACATTTAACTCTACTTGAATCAAAAGAGTAGAAATATTTGTATGGTCTAGTTATTTCAAGGCCTAATATTTCTATTACTACCTTTGGCATAAGGTTGTGTGAAGCACTGGATTCTAACACGGAATTATGCAAAATTTCATCGTAGATGTTTAAAATGACATAAAATGGAGGAACACCTCCCCCTTGAAATTTCCCTTCTACTTCTGGTCCAAACAGAAGTTCAAGTTTGTCATCATTTAAATTAACAGAATCAACATTCTCTCCTATGTTTAAAGCTTTCGAAAGTTGGGATTTATATACATCTTGGGTGACTAATTCACTAAGGGGAATAGAGATTTTAATCTTGGCAATTTCATTCTCTATACTAAAAGGTGTCTGAGTTTTTGAAATGTTCAAATAAGCCTTTTTAGACATTGTTTTCACAACAATTTCAGCTTGTTGGTTTTTGTTAGGAATATCAGTTAAAACAGTTTTATTAGGAGCACTAATTGTGTTGCTAGTGTTGCTTTGGTCACCACTGTGTTTGGGATTAGGTTGGCTATTTTTGCCTTTATTTTTATCAGAAATTTTAGCCACTATGTTTGCATTTTCTGTTGTATTTTTAGAAATGTTTTTAGGGTTCTTCTTAGCATAAATTTTAGAGGTCTTTCTTTTGAGAGCGTCTTAGTTTTTATTGCTCTTGAGGTCATCCTATTTATGTACTTTCGTAATGGCATTTTCAGAGCGTTGTTTATAATATTCAGATTCTAGGTTGTCTTCTTCATATTGGATTGAGGAAAACATGTCTTGTTCTTCCTCAGTGAGGAAAACAGTATCCTCATTATTTACTCCCATTAAGTTTATGTGGTTTTCTGTTGTTTCTTCAATCACCCCTTCATCCTCATCAGCATATTTTTCTTGGAAAGGATGTCTAATTTGTTGATCATGACCTCTTTATCTAATTTGAGAGGGGTTTCTCCTAAATTTTTGGTTTTGGTTCTGATTTTGACTTATGTTTTGAGGAGTTGTTTGGTTTTCTCTAGGATAAGCTCTCTCATTTACATCCATCGTCTCCATCATCCTTTCCATGGTTTTGACTAAGTTATCAATCTTAGTATCATATGTGGAGGGTACAGCTTCTTCCCTATATGTGACTATTTTCTCATTTTTCATTCTAGCTCTCTTAGCAATCAGATTGGCTTCTACACTTACTGCTCCCCTTTGCATGTCTTCTAATGTGAGGGGTTCTCTTTCTCTCAATTGATAAGCCATATATGGGTCAAAACCATCAGGGAATTTCATTAGATCTGGACCTTGTGGGGGTTTCATATGGATAGGGAGGGCATTATATACACTTTTGAATCTAGTGCAGTAGTCTTGGACACCCTCTCCAACATTTCTCTTAATGTTTTCATACTCTGATAAGATTTGGAGAGGGTTTTTCTTGACTTCCAATTTGTTTAAGAATAGTTGATGAAAATCAGGGAGGTCATTAATACTATTAAGGGTTAAGCCTTTGAACCATTTTCTTGCCTCTCCCCCTAAGCTTTGAGCAAAAATTCTAATTTTAAGATTTTTATCATCTATTTCTTGCCTGTCAAAGTAGTCATTCATTATATCCACATGTTTTTTAGCAGTAGTAGAATCACTAGCATCATATAAGGGTATCTTAGACTGATAGTCCTATGGTAGAACAACTAAATGTTGTGGTAGGACTAGTGGAGCATACCATGTTGCCATGATTTGTGGTTGGGGAAACAATGGAGGGTTAACAAGTGGAGAGTTTACAAAAGGAGGTACAAGGTTAAATGGAGGAAGGTGAACAATGGGGGATGAGGTTAGTACAAAATAATTCTTTTGTAGAGTGGATGGGTCTAAAACTATCTGCATTATCCAAATCTAAGATCTAGTCCTAGAAGAGCTTTGTTCTAGGGGTGAGTCAAATAGGATATTCTGCAAGTCTTTAAGGTTTTTAGGTAGGGAACTTGCTTTGTGGATTGGTCTACTAAAAAATGGGTTTAAAGATCTAGGAGACTTCCTAAGGATGCTTTCAAGGTTTTCAACTATTGCAGGTGGGTTTGGATCAGGATGGGATCTGGTACAGATTTTTTTAGAAGCCAGAGTTTGGACGCGAGAATCAGAAAGGTTGAGAGTTTATGACAGTCTTCAAGGACAAACTAATCTGTGAAAGAAATACTTAATCCACAAAGTATTATTGACTGGGCTCTATGAGGTTTTGATGATAAAAAAAAAATTTCCCAATGGAGTCTATGGAAAACCAGTGGAGTCAGCAAGCCTACTGAAAACCAATGGAGTCACAAAGTGGAGGATTTTTACTTGTTTTATGGTTGGATGTCATCCACCATCAAAAAATAGGTACCATTCTTGGCTAACACTTGATTCATCTAAGTAAAAATGAGGTTTCCTGAGTTTTTTGAGTTTATATTTTTCTGTTTATTACTCAGTATTCCCCAGTGCAGTCACCACTATGTTGACTCCCTGTGATTTTCAAGATTGGCAAGAACAAAAACTGCACTGGCCAAATCAGAACCACTTTGGAATCCTAGGTCCTAGCCTTCCTAGATTTAGAGAGGGATCTCTCTATGTAATTGTTTATAGATGATATGTCTTTATGCTTTTGTTTTATGATTTTAGGCTAGTTATGAATTTCTAAGGACTTTGTTTGTTTTCGTTGATTAATTGAGAGGTTGAAAAATCAGTGGTGTGATTAATTCAAGGAGTGTTTCAACTAAATATATAGACCATGAGAAACATTTAATCCATTGGGCTATGGAGTCATAAAAGGATTTATTTATTCATCAACTCTGCAAGGGTTTTCATAGGGAAAGCTAACCATATCAAGTGGATCTCTTAGATTATATGTGATATGAAATAACAATAAGTTATGAAGGCAACAAAACTAAAAGACAGTTAAGAATCTGTTAACTCTACTTCAAAAAGAAAAGCCTTTTAGGTAATTGTTTGAGACAAACCAAAGGACAAGGCATACCATAGACTTATTTGGCCCGAATTTAATAAGAAAACCTTTAATACAACAATCTATCAATCCTATAATTACTTTCAGAAAAAAAATAAAGCATTTAAGATAACAGTGAGAGTAGTTAAAGAGCAAGCTAAACCTATCTTCTTTAACTAAACACTCTAAAGACCTTCAAAGCAACATTTTAAGGCAGACCAGAGGACAGGGCATACCATAGACTTCCCTGGTTTAGACTCTACTAAGTATACTTCAAACAAAGGCCTCAAAAACAATATTTCAACCTACACGAAAGGACAGGGCTTACCATAGACCTCTTTGTCTTGACTCTATTTATTCATTCCCAAGACAACAAGTGTTACACCATTTTTTGGTCATCTAACCTATTATCATTAGATGGACCCAAGTACACCATGTAAGACCAATTTTACCCTAAGTAAAATTGCTTTCACTATGTAAAATACCTTAATAAACCACATTTATTAGGTTGTTTATGGTCTAAACAGGAAACCCCAAAAGGAAATATTAAAAAAACCTATATTTGTTTGATTTTCCTCATGGAATAATTAATTAAACCATAATTTAATTATTATTCCTAATCATGTTTAACCCAAAACAAAGGAATTAATTAGATAAACCTTTATTTATCTTATTATTTTCTAGGAATAATTATTTAAATCTTATTTAGATAATATTCCTTGTTAAATATGACCAAATCACCTACAAATAATTAAATAAATCATTATTTATTTGATTATCTCCCAACCACTTCCTTAAAAAGATAAATAAATCATTTATTTATTTATTTTTGACTAATCAAGGGATTTGACCCAAGTCAAAGACCCTTTCCCTCCAACAAATATAATAAAATATTCCATAAAAGGTGGATCTAGATTTGGTTAACATTATTTTAATCATGCACCAAGATCTAAAATGACCCAATATTTTGTTATAAATAGGAGGGTTTTTCCTACCATTCTTCACCTTTTGTTGCCTATTAGATCACTCTGGATCTATACTCTTGGTCTGAATTTGAGCCATTATCATTGTCATATTTTCCATTATTTGTTGTGTGAGCTCCCTTTGAGTTCTATCTTTGTCTGGGTTTTCTACACCAACAGAAGAGAGAAATGCTAGATCTGAAGTGCTGAGGACTTCCAAGAACCCATCCCATTGAGGAGAATTGGAAACATCTTCTTGTTTTCCTCCTAGGTGCCCTTAATACAATTTTTTTTTTCAAAAATTGTTCTTGTCTTGTCTATTGGATATATGGAGCAAACCCTTCTTTTTACTGCTTAATGTCTTTCTATGCATAGATCTGGTTTTTTGCAGCTCTTGTCTTGATCAACTAACAGCAGATCTAAAGATATTGGCAGCCACTTTTGATGTTAGGGCTATTAGTTATGCGTAGCTAAAGTGGTATTTTTTCATACACATCGACAAAAGATTCATACTAACAATTGGCGACTCCACACGGGTTTTCAATTACAACCGCTGTCGTTTTTCATATTCCTGCATATCCAGCTACTTCAGACCCTAGGGTTTCTTTTCAGCTTTTTGTTTTTCCTATTTTCATGTTGTTTTTTCCCTATAAAACCCTCAAACATTAAAATTTCTAACTTCCGCGTGTTTCTGGCCCTATTGCGCAGGTGACAGACATCAACTGCAACTGAGATGGCAACTTTTCCAGAAATCTGCCGCCGGGACACCCGGAGCTTCAGGTCGCACTTTTCAGCCCATAAACTATGACCTGGACCTCCAGGTCACACTTTCCAGCCCATTTTCTATGACCTGCATAGAAAACAAGTCAGAACCTGTGACCTGCCAATTTTTCCGCTATTTTTCTGCAATTTTTCTGGGTTTTTCTAAAGCTTCTGTCAGGGTTTTCCAGCCTCTGTCTCAGCCCGTTTCGACCTATTTCTGATCTTTTTTTCTCATCTAAGTGGGAACATAGCCCCTTAGGGCTTCTTTACCCTCCACTTTTGGTGGAAGAGTTTTCATCTGTTTCAGGTCTGTTTTTTCAGAGTTTCAGCCCCCCTTTTTTCCAGATCTGATACCTCCTTTTCAGACCTCTTATAATCAGCTCTTCTCCCTTTCAAATCACCTCCTGAAGATTTGTTTGGATCCACTTTTAGGGCCTCCTCCTTGCCCCTTCTGCTTTTTGCTGATTTCCTCCTTTTTTCCAGCCACCTTGCCTCTGCCTCTTGGTTGTGATCTGCACCTCTTTTCAGCAGCTTTTCCCTTTAGATCCCTGTCCCTTTCGAACCTAGATCTATTGGCCTCTTTTTAGTGTGTTTTGACTAGATTTTTTCCCTTTTTTAGATTATTTTTGAGAGACCCGCCTTTTTGGGTTGAATCGATGCAATAGTAGCTGTTAATTTTCTGTTATTTCAGCATTATATACTGTTCTTGCAGCATTATTTTCAGTTACACAACACACTTTTTCTCTTGCTCTCAAAACGGAAAGGGTTTAAAAATTAAAATTAACGCACGCCACACACTCACCCTAAGCGAAGAAGAGCTTGGTTTACACCACCAGGCAAAGACTTTAAAATCAATTGACACTGCACCTTTTTGCCCTTGTTTCGACATTGTAATCACTTGATTCTGCACCTCCCTGCCTTTGTCGGTCATTCTTCTTCCCCTTGTGTCATGTTTGTGTTGTCACCATTGCGCCCCCAAGGCGCACCTCCCAGAGACTTCTTGGCCTTCACCCTCAGTTTCCGGTCGATTGACCTGCTCCGTCTCGCCATCGTCGAGCCAGTCCTCCTCCGAGTCCGCACTTCGACTCCTCTTCTGATTCATTGGGTTCTCCTTTCACTTTTGGTTCTCCCCCTGTCACCTTCACTATGTCTGGTCCAGGGCCTAACATTAGCGGTAATCCTGACCCTAATGCCGGCATGACTACTAGCGGAACCGCCACAGGAACTACCTTGGCCACACCCTTGCTACCGTACATCGCAGGCCTCAGCCTCCCAGATTTCAATCAGTTGATCAATGACCCTATCCGCCATGATGTTGGTTGGCCTGCTATGCCAGCCAAGCTCCCCTCCGACATCCCTAAGTTCAAAGGCCTTGCTGGAGAAGATCCAACCAACCATGTTCGATCTTTCCACATTTGGTGTTCCTCCAATTCCATTACCGATGATTCCATCCATCTTCGGTTGTTCCAACACACGCTTACCGGCGAAGCTTCTAAATGGTATGTTGACCAAGCCACCTCTTCCCATACCACCTTTGTGACCATTGCCCAAGCCTTTTTATCTTATTTCCAGCTCTCTCTTCGATACGATACTGGTACGGAGCTCTTGACTTCCTTCAAGCAAACCTCTTCGACCCGCCTTTCTACCCATGTCCAAGAATGGCGATGAAGACGAAGCTTATGTCGAGCCCCCCCCTTCGAATATCGGGTTTATATGGACTGGTTCCTTCGCACTCTCTTAGCTCCCATTGGCAAAGATGTCGCCTCCCATTTCCCTCAAACCGAAGAAGCCGCCCTCCAAATAGCCTTGAAATATGACCTGATCTATGCTCAGTCTGGTTATGTTTATACCGTCCTTCTCGACCTCCCCAGGCCCGGAGGCACTAACACCCCGGGGGCATCTCATTCCACCGACGGTATCATTGGAGCCCTTTCTCATCCGTATGCTCAACCTCCTATGGGCTATGGTCTCCCTCAGGGAGGGGCCAGCACCTCTAGTACTTTTCCCCCTCCAGGTAGCATGTATCCAGGATACGGCATGCCTCATCCTTTTGCCAAACCTCCTGCTTACCTTAATGTTGCCCACCCTAACCATTACCCTTATCCGCAGCCTGGTGCGCCAGCTCCTCCAGCATATGTGCTTCTGTCTCCCTTGCCTCCTCCAACCTCGCAACAGCACCTACAGCCCCCTCCAGGGCAAGTATTTGCACAGCAAGGCATGACTAATCCCCCTTCTTCTCAAAGAAGGCGGAGAGGAAATCTAAACCAATCTGCCCCTGGTAATCGTGGGCCCACTCCTCAAGGTATTGACCCTGACACCGCTAACCAGCAACAGGGCACTCAGCCCAAGCCGGACAGGCCTCTTCGCACAAATAAGCCTTGTTCGTGTTTTGGTGTTTGTGTTCATTAAACCCATGATTGTCCCCTCTTACCATAGATGCGGCAGATGTGGGAGTCTCAAGCCACATTGCGCGGACAACATGCCTCCCCTCATGCTCCCCCTAATGTGGCCACTACTCAACCAGCTGTGTTTACTGATCCTTTCCCTCAGCAAGGATTCGTGGCTACCCAACCACCTGACGGACAGGTCGCCACTCCACCTTCCATTTCTGGTTCCTCCGATTACCAGATCCTCATGATGAACTCTGATCCTTCCCCTCCCGTCGACCTTCACCTTCAAACTCGGTCTCGCTAGTACACCAAGCCTCCCGCTCAGTCTGCCCCCGAGCCTCCTTCTTCAGGTTCTATAGAGCCTCTTTCGACATCCAGTGGCCCCTTACGTATCCCTCAACCCAAAGTTGAGGTTCATACCAAGATTCCTAAGGGACCATTACGTCGAAATGCTGCTTCTGGTCGAGCTGCTCATTCGTATAGCATAGTAGATGATTTGGCACAATCTCCTGCTGCCATTTCCACATTGTAACTCCTCCAATCGTGCCCTTCCCAAAAGAAGGCTCTGCTATCTCCCGTGGGCGCTGTAGATCCTGCTGATGACCAAATGACTGTTTTCGACACCCATCAATCAGAACATCCTCCTCTTCCTGCTTCCGTCGCCTTCCAAATCCCAGTCAAAATTCGGAATGCCAACGTTTCTCGTTGTATAATTGATGAGGGGGCATCCACCTATGTGATGTCCGCTTCGGTTTGGAAGCAACTCGGATCTCCTGACTTGGCTCCTTCCACGATCACCTTTTGAGCGTGGGACGGCCACGCCTCCCAGCCCATTGGCCTTTTTCGTAATTGTCCTATCACCCTTGCCGGTAAGACTGTTTGCGTTGACGTCGAAGTCATCGACGCCCCTCTCGACTACAACATTCTATTGGGGCGAAGCTACACCTATGCCATGTCCGCTGTCCCATCCACGGTTTTTCACAAGATGTCTTTTCCTCACAATGGAAAGATAGTCACCATCGACCAGTTGACTTATCATGAGCCAAAGTCTCAGACCTCCCCTGAGACGACCATCTCTTCTGTAGCCAATAAGCAAACCGTCGATTCCTTGACCAGTGTCCCTCCCGGAGTCTATAAAGACTCCTCTTTTCTTGGAACCTTTCCTGGTCTCCCTCCTCCTCCTATCTCTGATCCCATCTTATCGAATGTTTGCATGATGCAATCGTCTCGGGCTGCCCTTAAGCAACCCGCCTCGGCCAGTTAGCAACCTCAGCCGCAACCTCCCCACCGCAACCCGCTCCTAGCCCTTCATCTCTTCCAGCCAGACCTTCTCCTTCTCACCCTTCTCCTACAGCTGGTATCCCTGAACCCCTTTATCCCCCTGGATCGGTTCCCCCAGGCCTTAACCATCTCGGAGTAGTCCCTCCTGGTCATTATCCCGCTGGTCAGATACCTTTCCTGGCTCCCCCTCCCGGAGTCTATACGGTCCCCTTCATGGCCACCCTCTCTCTCCCTAACCTGACCCTGGGCATACCCATTTGGTACCTTGACCCTCCAGCCGCTACCCCACCCGGTCACCCCAAACCCTACCTTGCTTTGACACCGGTTCAACCGGTCCCCCTCGCTTCCTCCGTTACCACCAGGCCCCCCGCACCTCCCCAGGACCCTGCCCCCGTGGTGATAGCCCTAGGAAAGAAAGGAAAATCTCGTAAGGGGGCAACCAATCATAACCAAGCCGCCCCGACAAACCCTACCCCTCCTCGACCGCCAAAGCACGCTATCCAGTGCGCTTTGTGCGATATTTTCGGTCACGCCACCCATACGTGTCCTGAATTGCCACACCTCAAGATCCTGGTCAACGAGACGTTTCCCGACTCTGATATCCCTGAAGTCTACGTCACTATCTCGGATTCTATCCCGAAACTCAAAACCTTGGGCACAAATCACCATTGTGCTTTGTGCGATTTCCGTGGCCATTACACCCACCTCTGTCCCCGCCTTGACGAGTATCATTCCTCCTTAGACACGTACCACCAATTCAAGGCTACGCACGACAAGATACTTTCTCACTTTTCTGTGAGTTCTACTTCGATAGGACCAGAGGATATTCCTACTGTCATTCGCATTCCTCCTCCAGCTATCGAACCAACAGAGCCTTCAATCACCATTTTGTACCTATCGTCATCCTTGAGAGATAATTCACCTAACCTTTGACTTGCAGACACTCTCGGTTCCCCCTCAGTCGACCTTGTATCTGTTGATGTTGCGCATGTGAGCCCTTATCCACAAGATGACCAGTCACACAGCACTACATCATCGGGTGATCCTCCTTCCTCTAGTCTTCCCATCTTCCAATCCGATGAAGACATTATGGAAGCCATGACCAACCCTGACTTTCCGTGGGATGATATGCACCATCGAGCATACTTCCTCCCACAGCAGTCCCATGACCAATATGCTGTGGAAACCAAAGACTTCATTCCCAATGCAGTCGATTGGTTCAAAAATCCCATCCATGCACCTGATTCTTTCGAAGAAGGAAACATGGCCAACATCTCTCCAACCATTAAAATTGACATTTTGGTCAAACCAGGAATTGAAGAATATATCACCTTGGGCGCCCAATGCACCCCGGAAGAAATCGAAGCTTACACTAAGATTTTCAAAGAATTCCACGATATTTTTTCCTGGTCCTACTCCGAAATGCTTGGACTCGATCCCACCATCGTCGAGCATCATATCGACACGTGGCCCGATGCCAACCCAGTCCAACAAAAGTTGAGACCCATTAATCCTTCTAGACGTGATTCTATCAAAGCCAAAATCGATAAGCTCAAGCAGGCTGGTTTCATTTATCCTATTGAATACACCACTTGGGTGTCCAACCTCGTTCTCGTCCTCAAGAAACAAGGCACCATCCGTGTCTGCACGGACTTTCACGACTTGAACAAAGCTTGTCCCAAAGACAACTTCCCCACACCATTTATTGACCAAATCATTGATGAATGTGAGGGGCATGAGGTTCTATCCTTTATGGATGGTTTCTCCGGATACAACCAAATCGTTATCCATCTTGCTGACCAACTTAAAACTGTGTTCATCAGTCCGTTGGGAAACTTTTCTTACTGGGTCATGCCATTCGGCCTTAAAAACGTCGGCTCCACTTTTCAATGGGCCATGTATTATTATTTCCATAAATTAGCTCATATTATCCTTGCTTATTTAGACGACCTCACTGTGCGTTCTAAGCATCGAGCGCAGCACCTCCACAATCTGCGTACCGTCTTTCTCCGATGTCACAAGTATAATATCCGCCTTAACCCGTTGAAATGCGTCTTTTACATTCCCACCGGCCGTCTCTTAGGCTTCATAGTGTCTAAGGATGGTATCACTCTTGACCCTTTGAAAGTTCAAGCCATTCTTGAACTTCCCATTCCATGTACCCTATGCCAGCTCCAAAGTCTCCAAGGCAAAGCTAATTTTCTTCGACGGTTCATCCCTGACTATGCCACCACAGCACATGGGTTCCTTAGACTCCTCCGATCCAATATCCCATTTTTTTGGGATACCTATTCTCATGAGTCTTTCGATGCCCTCAAGCAGGCTCTCACATCCGCACCCTTGATCCGCCCTCCCGACTTTGATCGGGACTTCATCCTGTACATCTCCGCTTCCACCTATTCAGTCGTTGGAGTCGTTATCCAGGAAGATGACAATGGTATCGAGCATGTGATCTACTACGTTAGTAAGAACCTAGTAGGTCCTCCTGTTTCCTACTCACATGAAGAAAAACTAGCACTGGATATTGTGTTCTCACTCCAAAAGCTTCGTCATTACATCCTCATGTGTTCCACCAAGGTTGTGACTAATTCCAACCCCATGGATTTCCTATTGAGTCACCGCATCCTCACTGGGAAGTATGCCCGTTGGGTCATCATCCTTCAAGAATTCGACCTCAAATTTGTCACACCAAAAAGTAAGAAAGGTTTAGCCCTTTCTGAACTCATTTCTGAATTACCTACCGGAACACACGATCCTCCAGTTAATGATGATTTCCCTAATGAGCACTTATTCGCCATTACTTCGGATGATTATGGTGATATCCTTAATTACTTGCGAACCCAAAAGTTCGCTCTTCACCTTGATCGTGACGCTTGACGACGTATCCGACACCAGGCTCCTCGCTACCTTCTTATCGGTGACGACCTCTATCGTTGTGGTATAGATACTGTCCTTCGTTGTTGTCTCACGCACACTAAAGCTGAACAGGTCCTCAATGCCTACCATAGCGGCGCTTACGGTGGCCACCTCTCCGGTCTTGCTACTGCCCAAAAATTCATGCGCGCTGGGTATTTCTGGCCTTCCCTCTTCAGTGATTGCATTGAAGTAGTCAAACACTGTTCCAATTGCCAACATTTCGCCCCTAAGGCGCAAGCTCCCCCAGCTCCCCTCCATCCGGTCGTCTCAACTGGTCCCTTTTGTAAATGGGCCATCAACTTTATGGAGTTTCGCCTGCCCTCCGCTGGTAACCATAAATATATCATCGTGGCGGTTGACTATGTCACAAAATGGGCCGAGGCTATGCCAACATTTAATAACACCGCAGCTACCGCAGCCCTCTTTTTCTTTAACCACGTTTTTGCTCGATTCGGGGTTCCAAAACAACTGGTCTCTGACCACGACCGACATTTTAAAGATGAGAAATGGCGTGAGCTATCCTCACTGTTGGGTTTTGAGCACCAATATTCCTCCTCCTATTACCCCCAAGGTAATGGCCAAGTTGAAGCAGTCAACAAAATCCTCAAGACTATGCTTCAACGAACGGTGAATAAGCACAAAACCAACTGGCATCTTATGCTCTTCCCTGCTTTATGGGCCTATCAAACCTCT
This sequence comes from Pinus albicaulis, assembly GCA_034641835.2. NCBI lineage: Eukaryota > Viridiplantae > Streptophyta > Pinopsida > Pinales > Pinaceae > Pinus > Pinus albicaulis. The sequence goes on from CM076579.1 coordinate 849,920,786, forward strand.
ATTAAAACTGCCACCGGGTTTAGTCCTTTCCACCTCGTTTTTGGAGAGGAGGCAGTCTTACCGATCAAGTGTGAAATCCCTTCCCTGCATCTAGCCGTTGAACTTCTCCCTGATACCCAACCGCTAGAACAATGACTTATCATGCTTAAGTGCGCCTCCGAAGACCGTCGTGTTGCCTTGCAAACCATGGAAGCGGCCAAGAAACGCACCAAAGCTCAGTATGATAGAAAATTCCAGCCTCGTACTTTTCATGAAGGTGACCTTGTTCTAGTTTATGACCAGGCCCATGATGTCCTTGGTCATGGGAAGTTCGACTCATTATGGCTAGGCCCTTACATCATTAGTAAGGATCTCGGTAAGGGGGCATACCTCTTAGAGGATTTCGAAGGCAATCCCCTTCCTAATCCTCGCAATGCACTCTATCTTAAGAAATATTACCCTTAGCATTTCCCTTCTGAAATGCATGTTTTATTTTCTTTTAGATAGCTAGCCTCTTTTTCGTTTTTGGGATTTGATACTTCACCAGGACACATTTTTTCCTAGACGGGTCACTTCCCCTCTTATTAAAATCACATTTCTTCACTTACAACACTTGTACTTGGGGCACCACTTTGCCTCCTTACTTGTCTTTTTTCGTGTTGATTTTCGTCGTGAGTTACCATCTTGTACTCATGTTTTCATGGTCCCCCATTGGACCTCTACTGTGTGGCAGCACCATCGAGTCACCCTTGTTTAGAGCATCCAAGTGGAGTCATCATCGCATTCATAGATTCTATACCGAGTCCCTTTGTACCCCGCTATAGTCCTCCATCCCTCATTGCTTGGTTTCTCTCTTGTGTTGCACATTATGGCCTTCAGTCCCACTGTCCCTTATCCCTGATGATATTGTGTCAGTCGCTGCCATGTCATTCATGCCCTTTATGCTCTAGCAAGGGAAGTCTTCCATTCGCTACTCAGTCCCTTCCATTCCACCATCATCATTGGTATTAGTCTGTCCATTAATCTACTATTATCTCTCGTGCCTTAGTTGAGGATCTCTCATTGCCTCAACTATGGCGGACCTCCTTCTGTCGACATCAGCTCCTTCATTCCAGAAGACCGGTCTAGAGGGCGGTGTACCTTGGTTCCAGCTTCCACTCTTGTTCGGTGCCTCGGATCAGGCAAAGGGATCTCTCATTTCCCTTTGAATTGATTGTTTCTCCACTCCAGCTCTTTTCAGCATGATCGAGATCCGTATACTTGATGGTTCAATGATGCAGCAGCAGCTCTTGGTGATTCCCGAGTGTGTGTGAGATGTCTCAGCCCTCATGAGGGGGTGGCCCTGCAGGTAGCCCCCCACATGCCCGGATGACCTCTTCGTTGCAGCCCTCGATGCAGCTCCATATATTTGATGATGTCGGCCTTAGCCGCTTGCAGCACCTCTTTGATTTGCATGTATCAGTCATATTTTGTGAGCACTTCCCCGCTTACAGGGGGCATTTGGGTTGTATTTGTATCTCATGTACTCAGATATTATTGTATAAGTCCTGGATGTTATCCCAGGCACAACATGTATGTGGGATTCTTCATTGTATTTTTATCTGGCTCATGATTATGCCGGCTGTACTTTATGGTTCGGTCCCTTGTTTACTGGACACACTATTCTTTTGTACTTTGTCTTGGCGGGCATAGGTATGCCTCCCCCGCCGCCTTTAGCACAGGTACCCTCTCATAAAAAGAGACTTGTTGCACCTGCAAGTCTCGTCTCCTCAGGGTCTAGTTCTTCAGCACATCAGTCTACCTCACATTTCTCTCTCTGACTTCCCTTTTGATGTCTGGTGATTGAGTTCTTACAACGTACTTCGGTCATACGATTTGCTCCTAACACTCGCACGCTGGGGGGAAATCTGTTACACCATTTTTTGGTCATCTAACCTATTATCATTAGATGGACCCAAGTACACTATGTAAGACCAATTTTACCCTAAGTAAAATTGCCTTCACTATGTTAAATAACTTAATAAACCACATTTATTAGGTTGTTTATGGTCTAAACAGGAAACCCTAAAAGGAAATATTAAACAAACCTATATTTGTTTGATTTTCCTCATGGAATAATTAATTAAACCATAATTTAATTATTATTCCTAATCATGTTTAACCCAAAACAAAGAAATTAATTAGATAAATCTTTATTTATCTTATTATTTTCTAGGAATAATTATTTAAATCTTATTTAAATAATATTCCTTGTTAAATAAGACTAAATCACCCATAAATAATTAAATAAATCATTATTTATTTGATTATCCTTCAACCACTTCCTTAAAATGATAAATAAATCATTTATTTATTTATTATTCACAAATAAAGGGATTTGACCTAAGTCAAATACTTTTTCCCTCCAACAAATATAATAAAATATTCCATAAAAGGTGGATCTAGATTTGGTTAATGTTATTTTAATCATGCACCAAGATCTAGAATGACCCAATATTTTGTTATAAATAGGAGGGTTTTTCCTACCATTCTTCACCTTTTGTTGCCTATTAGATCACTCTGGATCTAAACTCTTGGTCCGACTTTGAGCCATTGTCATTGTCATATTTTCCATTATTTGTTGTGTGAGCTCCCTTTGAGTTCTATCTTTATCTGGGTTTTCTACACCAACAGGAGAGAGAAATGCTAGATCTGAAGTGCTGAGGACTTCCAAGAACCCATCCCATTGAGGAGAATTGGAAACATCTTCTTGTTTTCCTCCCAAGTGCCCTTAATACAAAAATTCTTTCAAAAATTGTTCTTGTCTTGTCTATTGGATATATGGAGCAAACCCTTCTTTTTACTGCTTAATGTCTTTCTATGCATAGATCTGGTTTTTTGTAGCTCTTGTCTTGATCAACTAACTGCAAATCTGAAGATATTGGCAGCCACTTTTGATGTTAGGGCTATTAGTTATGCGTAGCTAAAGTGGTCTTTTTTCGTACACATCGACAAAAGATTCATACTAACAACAAGCTAGGTGGAACTAGAGAGCAATTAAGAATTCTCCAGTCAGACCTTTTAGAGTAAAACATTAAGATAAAGAATGCAGACAGAAATAGGGTGCCAAGACAGCATATCCTACTCTTAAATTTATGTTATTTTATCAGAGAAATAATGGACAAAATGGAAAACAGAAGGAAAACATTGAAAAAGAAGGAAAACTTCACCATTAACACAGCTCAATAATCATGTGAACATGCTTATATTACTGATCATCAGAATAGTTTCATTACTTCATGTACAATAGATCTCTTCAACTCAGAGCTTTCTCAAATCCAACCTAGCAGTCCTCAACTAGCTTAGCAATAGAAATAAGTCAACTCACTAACCAACCAACACTAAAAATGAATATTGCATGCAGTATTTATCTGCAAAATGAGGAGGTGATACTAAGCTAGGGTTTAAGATATCATTTATTATAGATTTAATGAGTTTTTTACCTTTAAGACCATGCAAAGCCCAAGGAAAAATATATGAGAGTGATTTACTAAAATAATAGCTCCTAACTTAACTTCTGAGCTAACTTTTGTAAATATTTGACTTTGAGGTTTTTTCAATAACTTTTAAAATAACTGTTGTGTAGATGAAAAATATCTGCGACTGGGCAATAACTGTTTGATGTTTTATTGAAATAAAACATGTTGTAGGTGGCAAAATATCCTTTTGAACAAGTAAATACTTTGATCTGAGTTACTCAAGTCTATCTTTGTGTTTATCTTCCTTTGTTTTAACATATGAACTCTGTTTAGGCCTTTTAAACTTGATTTGTCCTTTGAATGTCTGTTTCATTGTCCTTTCCTTTTATTCTGCCTTTATCTTTGATTATTGATTAATCCTTCTGATTTTCCTTTTGATCTATGATTAGCCTTTTAATCCTCATAGCTGCAGTCTTCTGACTTTTTTGCTTTCTCACTGTGCCTATGTATGTCTTTTGCTGCACACGTAGGCATTCTTCTGCTACTGGACGGTTTTAATAACCACCAAGGATAATTATTCATTAATGGTTAAGCTTGACCTTTCACCTCTGGTCCTTTCAAATTAAAACAAATCCCTGAATCGTTATCCAGAAATTCATTAAAACGTTTTTGGACCTTTTGGAATGTGTTTTATGATTTTCTGCCATTAAACCGGCACATAAAACGAAAAATTAACTTGAAGACCTATGTGGAGGGATTTTGTGCATTTATTGGGGGTTTTTCGAGCTTTGGAGCATTGCAAAGGAAGGGAATGGTGGATTAGGGCTTGGTTCCACAGGTAGAAACCATTAGGAAGTTTGAATGGAGGCAGTGGTATTTAGATTTTGGCGCGAAGGAAAAAGTAGTTTTCGGGAGTAGGAAGACGGTTTTTGTGTGGTCGAGGAGGTGGTAATGGTTTTGAGGAATCAGGTGTGATTCCATACATCGAGCGTCACGTGGCAGATGGGACCCGGGCGAACACCACCTATTTCGCGCATTTTGAAAATGCTAACTCCGGTGCACATAAATCTGTAATGAATGATGGGAGCTGTTGGATCTTAGGGATGGAGATCAATGATGGTCGGGTAATCTGGCAGATGACGGGCACATCGAAAGGGTGGGTACGGGTGGCAGGTGGTGGAGTTTAAATGGAGCGCGAGTTTTGGTGGGAAGCGAGGGTTAAAAAACATTTACAAATGGGTTGGGTAGAAAAATATAAAAGGGTCGGGGTTTAATACATTAAAACAGAGTTTAATATCAATTAAAAGGGTCCCAACAGGTCTAAACTTGTGTTTAAAAAAAATGTAAAAAGGTATTTTTACATTGTTTTAATGAAACAATTGAAATTTGATGAAGTGAGGGGGTTAATGGTACCTTTTGGGGTGAAAGTTAATATCAATTAAAAGGGTCCCAACAGGTCTAAAATTGTGTTTAAAAACAATGTAAAAAGGAATTTTTACATTGCTTTAACGAAACAATTGAAATTTGATGAAGTGAGGGGGTTAATGGGACCTTTTGGGGTGAAAGTGGGTTTTGAGTGAGGGAGAATGAGGAGATGAGATTTTTTGGTAGGTAAAAGAGTGGGAATGGATGAAATAAGCCCAAAATAAATATTTTAAGAGCAGTAGGGTGACTTTGAGAGGGCAGAGATGAAATATAGTGAAAAAAACTTATTGAGGATAATGAAGGCAGTGAGATTTCTAAAGATAGCTGATAGACAAAGAATGTTATCTTTAGCTGCTTGTGGAAAATCCAAGTCACCTAGTGAATCTGTAGAATACAAGAGGATAACACCATGTGATCTACTGTAGCGAAGTTATATCTGAGTTGGAAAATTTGGTATGGGTTCCATATCTTCATTTATTTTCTCATCCAATCTGTTAGGTTCACATATCTTCTTGGTACCTTTATCTTTACATTCTCGAGATAATCACACATGGAATACAAGCTAAAGTTTCATAATGGAGCATAGCAAGAAGATACATGAGATCATAGTTCCATAGTAAAATATTCGTGCATGATGAATACCTTACAATTGAAGTCGAATGGACACCGAATGTTGGTTTCCTTTTCAAGGGAATCCCTACTGGAGTGTGTTAAATAATTGAATATAACTATGGGTTGTAATAAATTTCTTCAATGTTGTTGCAATAGGTAGAAAGTCAACTTATATATTGGCTTCATGAAGAAGCATTGGAAGTGGGCATGAAAGTTAAGAGAGATCATCTAAGTTTATCATTCCATTTGGATGATAGTGACATCCTTTCTTTAGTTTCCAATATTGATCCAAGGGAGTATTGTGTGAATTGATGGTTGATACTCAATGATACCAAGGAAGGTGATGGACTGGTAAAACATAATCATGGTGGAATTAGAGAAGAGAACAAAAAAAAATCTTGGGATATTTACCATTAGAAGCACTCTATGGTGTTCTCATGGATATGGCGACTCTTTGTAGCGACAATGGAGAATATTGATAGTTTTACACATGTAATTTCTATAATTTTAGAACAATCTCTTCCTCACTAAATAAGAGGTAGCATCAATACATTGTTCCTCGAACTTGTAGGAGTTAAGAACGAAATTATTATATGGCATAAAATCAAAGTTATTCAAGAAAATGCTAAGAAGTAGCGAAAACAAATGAAGCACAATATTTCTACAAAAAAATATGGGTTTATTTTTATTTTAAGATACCATGTTAAAAAAAAAAATTCAATGCCAAGTCTTCATTTGTTAATTGGTTCCTTAGATGATCTCTCCTTTGAATATTATTTTAATGATCCTCGGGAGTCAAAAACTTATGTGCCTATAGACATGCATCATGGTATGGAAGTACATCTAGGCCTGTCAAAAGGGCTAGATTGCCTTCATGTGAATATTTGTAAGAGCACTTGAAATTATCAATATATTGTTGCTTTGATGCATTTTTAACCCATAAGATAGATGTGAAACCATCTTTATGGATACCTCCATTGCATGCACTCAATTAGCTGAAAATCAAATATGAGGTTTGGAAACAAGTATTATGTATGAAGCTCTTCAAATTTTTCCATTTTACAATGATGAGCCTAGTACTACAGTTATAAGTATTATTTCAAAGGTTTCATCTGTGTCAACAAGCAATAAATAAGATTTAATTGTGGTACACTGAAGAATTCAAGAGCTTGTCATTTCACCATTACCAAGGAGAACACTCATATACATATTGATTTGATTTGATTTGTTTGTAATGGATAATCTCTATGAGAAAATGAGAAATTGCAATGTGGATCTCTTGTTAGTGCTTCTACACATACTTATTGTGCACTGGTTTCAACTACTAAGTGACTTTGAAAGAATATAATATACAGATCCCCCTTCCATTGATTCCTAAGGGGGAGGCAAGCTAAGGTAAGGAGGTGAGTTTCCATCAATGCCAAAGGGGGAGATTGATGGAAAAGGAGCACCAAGGCAAAGAGTAGCGACAAGGTATGTAGCAGCAAGGCAAGAGCAGTAGAAAGGTATGCAACAGTAAGGCAGGAGCAACAATAAGGCAAAGAAGGAAAAAGAGCAACAATGCAAAGGTAGGAGAAGAAGCAACTCAAAGAAGGAAAAAGAGAAGCAACGACAATGAGAAAAGACGATGCAAGGTATTGAAAAAGGAACAAGGTTTACAGTAAGACATATTTGATATGTAGGAACAAGAGCAAGGGCGATGGAAAATGATTCAAGAGAGATGTTGTTACAGAGATGCAAGTCAATAAAAAAACATCATCATTGTTGTGATGTAAGGCAAAGGGAAGACTCCATGATAACAAAGGAAAGTTTGTTGAGACAATGATATGAAGATTTTGTGATGAAAGACCAAGGAAAAATGCAAAGATGTTGCAGAGATTATTGTGATTCATTAATGGAAAATGATGTTATTGATCATTAGGAATGAATGCTCAATTATTTAGTCATATTGTATTCCTATAATGTTACATGATGGTGGAATTATTTTGATGAATATGATCATTTCATGTGGATGAAAATAATATTGGGTGGAGCATTTATTTTTGTTTTCTAATATTCAAAATATGAAGAGTTTGGAAATGAATGAGTGGAAGTAAAAGAGTCAATCCTATTCACTTCTTATTCTTGTGTGGGATACAAACATCCAATAAATTGTCTTTATAAAATATGTGATTTTGGAAGGCAAAGAGAAGTTAGAGAGTGCGAGAATGTGTGAGAGCTAATTGAGGTATTATGCATTAGTTAACTGGCACATATGAAGATAATTTGAAGAAAATTTTAAGGGAAGAAGAGGCAAAAATGATGATGAATATATGAAATATTTATGACCGGGTAAACCAACACATTGTTTCTTGTTTGTATCATGGGATTGTAGTCACCTTTCAAGTTGTGGCTTGATAAATATCCAGTTAGAGTTGGTTGAGGTAAGAGCCTCTTATGGGTTTTGGCCTGCAAAAAACATATGGGAGTTGGAGCTTCCTTGCATGTTGTAGCTTGCAGAAAAATTGAGGTAGTAGCCTCCTATAGGTTGGAGCCTATAGAAAATCATATGTAATAAGGAGTAGGAGCTTGCCTTTGCATCACAACAATAAAAAAATCATGGTTTTCTCCCTTTATAGGTATCCACTTATATCTAATGTCCATATAACTATGTAAACTTTGAAACGGGAACTGAAACGAGCACCCGCTTTTTTGAGGTAGAAAAAATTAATCTGATTTTGAAAAGTGCTCATCCATAATACGCTTTTTTTAAGCATATTTTTGACACTTCAAATTTTCTTATTTATCAAGTATGAATTTTTTTTTTCAAATGTTAGTGATTTTAATGCTTATTTTGAAAAGTGTTGATACAACATCGACCCCTTTTTTTAGAGGGCTTGTTTTTTATACTTTAAATTTTCTAATGTATTAAGTGTCGATAATTTTTTTTTAAATGTTGATGATTTTCATGCAGATTTTGAAAAGCATCAACATATACATATTTTTAAGACATTTTTGACACTTTAAATGTTCTTATGTCCTAAGTATACACAATTTTTTTAAAACGTTGATTATTTAACAAATTTTCAAGTTGTCTTGTGTCTCTTCGTGTTTTTCATCCTAGGATGTTGGTTTTTTAAGAGTTCTCTAAGCATGTGTTTTTTTTATTTGCAATGTGTTTTTTAATAATGAAATCTTTAATTTTTTTCGCAAAATAAAAAAAGAATAAAATAAAAAATATAAAAATATATAAAAAGACCAAAAAAAAAAAAAAAAACTTGTAAAAGTTATATTTAAAAAAATAAAAATAAATAAAAACAAAAATTTTAAAAACTATAAAAAAAGTTGCACCATCCTCGGTTAAAAGTGCCACCATCCATATTAAGAGTTAGGAAAATCCATTTGTTATCTTATGGGTTATAGAGGAACCCTTGATGAGTGCGCTTTGCAGAATAATACATCCATATGTCCTCAAGGGACATATGTGGCTAGGATCAATTAAGGCATGTTATTCTCCAACATTTATATTTTGTATGGATGGTAAATATTGTGCAATTGTGGCATTTTATGTCTGAAGGGATCCATGGTTGCCCACCTTCACTAAAACATAGGCCCTTGATCCGTTTTACAATCTCTGGATCGATGGTGGCACTTAGGAAGGATGTAGAAAAAAACCTAGCACTGCACAGACACTCAATCAATTCCTCCCATTGTTATCATATAAAACACAATAATATGTTGAAACACAAATTTTACAAATGAAGGGAATAAAAAAAATATAAATTATAAAGCGATATATCCTAATTAGAATTGTGGTAGCTTATTTAAAGACATATGTTTTTTTTTATGTTCTAATAGCAAGAAGACATTAGAAGAAGTCAAAAATTTCTTTTAACATAAAGTATGATTTCCTAGACTGTAAAATCATAAATATCTAAAACTCTAACCCTACGAGTTGATGTAGTAAAGGAATGTGCACCCGAAAGAGTATAGTTGACATGGATACGTACTAGGCCCACAAATTTTGCATACAAATTCTCTTTAAATTACCTACTAGACCATTACAAAACTTAATCCATGCCCTATGTTTTTGCTAAGTCACACTATCAAAAATTTAAAAAATGGCATGTAAAGAAAATTCATGAAAAACACAATGAACCTTTATAAATTTAATAATAAAAATACATAAAACACTTTAATATTTTTTTGATGTAAAACCATTTTAAATTGGTAAAATAAACAAATAGCTATCTAAATTTACTACAACAATTTCCATATACATCTCTATTTTAATAATTTTTTGTTTTTATTTAGAAGAATTGAAACCTCTATTAACACACATTAATATTTAAAAAGAAATAAAATAAAATATTAATAATAATAAAGATATAGTAGTAGTTTAGGAACTTTGGATTTAACTCTATAATAAAGAAAATGATTTATGTTTACACATGCTAAGCCTCTAATTGTTCATTAAAACAATAATAAAAGGGAAAATGATATGTTTCAATTATATATATATTAGTTTAGCATTTAATTGATTATTAAAATATTAATAAAAGTCAAAATAATATGTTTATATAAAATATACATATTTATTGTTTTTAAATTTACTAGTTTGTATTGAATAAAAATATTTTTTCGAAAGAGAAGAAAAATAAACTATATTCATCTTATCACAATGGATTAATATATCTTTTTGAGAAAAGTTATTTCTTTACAAAATTGAATGTGGGTAAAAAAGGATGGTGAGGAAAACAAACTATATAAAATATCCACGTATAATCACTTTACCTTTACAAAAATTGAGAAGGAAAACAAACCATACTCTAAGTAATTAAATTAAAAATAACATTTGAACAGGTTCGATGAGAAGAGGTCAAAATGAACATAAGTTCTATAATTTGGACATGTAACAAGAAAGATTCGAAGGGAAAATGTTGTTTACTAGGCCCTTTATAGCTAGTTGGGTGGTCACTTGCAAAAGAGAAGAAATCACCATTTTCTTGATAACTGATAACTTATTCACATTTTTATTCTAATATTATAAGATAGATAACATGTTGAAAAATAATAAATAATAATCCGAAGATGTATATAAAAGAACTTTCATAGACTATTATGGTAAATGAATCACTAAAATAAAAAAAAATAAAAAAAATAAAAATAAATCTAAAGATATATATAAAGTAGCCTTTATAGACTATTATGGTAAATGAATCACTAACTAATTCGAATTATTGTGTCACTATGTATACATGTTTTTGGTTGAATCCTTTCACCTTGAAACTTGATTAGGTAGTAAGAAAATCGGAGCTTTCCTCGTGGGAATGATGAGCCAAGGAACGTCATGAGTATGTTGTAGCGACTTTGTAGGTCGGATGTGTGATATCTATTATATTAAAATGCGAGGCCTTTGGAAGTCTTCAAAGTCTGGTACGAACCCCGTCAAAAGCCCCCATATATATTCAATCTTTTTGTTGAGGAGCATGCATAGCCCCCATATATATTCAATCTTTTTGTTGAGGAGCATGCATATATATATATATATATATATATATATATATATATATATATATTTTGAAGCACTTGGCTCACTTCATCCAAAGAGCTATCTCGGAACCTGCAGCGGCTACATCAAAATCGTTGCCCAATGCAGATTGCCCGTTGAATATGTGAGTAAGGAAAACGTCCCACGCTAACACATTTATCTTTTTATACAACCTTGTATGCTTTTTAGAGACTACCACGTCTTATTTTCAATGTGAATTCTAAAATTCATTGTGCAAAAGTTGATTATGGGGAGGACCTCGACATGACTATGGCAAGATTGAACAATTCTTCATTTTTGTAAAGAGGGAGTTATGGTAAATTAATCATATTAGGTGTATAGTAATTTAAAATTTTAATGTATAGAATAATGTAGTTTTCATAGAACTATACTAGTCAAAGCATAATTATATGGATAGTAGCAAGTGATGCACCTAACGAGCAAACCGACCTCTTCTTCGTTCTTTTTTCCTCTGAAAAAAAAAAAACACCGACCTCGCAACAACTTCACGCCGGAAAATTGCAACGCTGCTACCGCTTCCCCCAAGTAGCCCAAGGCCTGTGTAGTGTCCAATCTCTCGAGCTTATGACAACATATTTTGAGATCATCATGCAAGAATTCGTCTAACTTTCGTATTAAAATTACATTTGAGTCAATTTTGTGGTGAGAGTACAAAAGAATCAGTGGAGTGGGCAATAACATAAAATTTCGGCAACATATACACCAATAGCCCATGCACGTAACCATATGCGAAAATGCACTTAATAATGACCAACTAGAAATTCCACAAATGTCATCATAATATCCTCACTTAACATTATTGAATCAGCTCATATCAGTATGATGAAAATAGAAAACTAGCTGCAAATTGTATGTTATTACATGGAACATGCGAATGCCACCCAAAGATGAGAACTATTAAACACCAGAAAAGTAATTTGGAAATGTTGTGCTTCACTAACACTTTGTACAATGTGATTACTGCGTCACAAAGGTTTTTTTCAATCCTCTTTAGCACTTCCACGCCCTTCGAAAATTGCATGTAGTTAGACTTCTAGGACTTCTTGTGGTACTTCAGCATGTGACTGACTCTTATGTTTAGTGAATGTGGAGGTCCAATGGGTAAAACGATGATCTCATTTGAATTAAATTTTCCTTAACGCAAGGTGCTTCTACAACATAATTAATAAGATATTTAATGTAATGTAATAATATAATGTGTTTAAATTATCTTGGTCTTGCAAATCTCTGAGCGAAAAACACTGGCAGAAAAATTTAACTAAGTTTTATTCCCAATTGGGTAAGACCCATGCACCACAGAGACTCGTCCTAAAGAGCCATGATAACTACCACTGCCAGCCCCGTGTGTATAGTGCTTTTTTTTGGCAAACTATGGACGATATGAGCGTTTTGACATCATTTTCTATTGTCAACTTCGTGCGGTGCATGAGTGTATAGGAAACCTTTCAAAGAGATCAACTTAGGATGGAATCCCATTTGCTTTTGAAGTAGATAGCCGGTATGATCCTTTTGAAACCACTGTAAACCCCATGTGTTAATAAGCATTTTTCCCAGAAACCCTTTACGCCAATCAAACTATGGGAAATATGGACTGGTCTTATAGAGTACGTACATGGAGTATGAGAAATTAATGATATTTTTTGAATTATTATTTTGAAATGCCAGTTGCTAGATAAGCAGATTCTATCACTTCGCTCACTTCATCCAAAGAGCTATCTCGGAATTTTCCACGGCCGCCTAGCCAAGCGGCCTTGGGCTTCGCAGGTCGATTCCGAGAAGCAGCTTGTCAAGCTCCGGGCCGCTCGGTTGTGGCAGCTGGTGCCGACACTTAAAGTTTTGCTGGATCAGCCCGATCACCAACCTCTAATACTCAATATTTGAAATCTAAATCTGAAGCTGGATATTCGGAATCAGGTGCCCAAAACTCGAAATATGTAAATGTGAAATCTGGTTTCCTACCCGCGTATCGCCTGCATGGATTCCGTGTGTTCGCCTAATAACATTACAAACGAGTGTGATTCAAGATCTGTGAATGCTTTCTGCAAGGTCCAAAAGCTATATCTAAGTCGCCTATGGTAAAGGTCATAGTGAAATATTACTAGGATACCAGGCTGAAGCAAGAAAAAGGGTATACCTATGAATCATGATCGTAACCTGCTAACATGGTAACACACCAGCCCAGCGGCCATGTGCTTGGCAACACACTAGCCGAGCGGCCTTGGGCTTGGCAAGCCTATTCTCGGAATTGGTTGGCCTGTCGTATTTTCTCATGAATCCTTAACACAATACAGAGGAATTTTTTTTCTCTTTTAACGCACAGATTTTTGTTAATAAACTTCAAAATGGAGCATTAAAAAATATAGACCAAGGAGAGAAAAACACGTTTTTCATTCATTTGCTTTCAGCACACTTCTTTCATTCATTTGCCTTGAGCTTTTACAATCTTTAGAACTGTTTTGGTTTCTCTTTCACTCTTCCACTAGCTATTCTTCTCTGTCTATTTACTACTTTCACACACTATTAATAGTTTTTCTTTGTATTGTAAACATATATGTGTTTACAATACAGACTGTAGCCACAATATTAAAGAAATATTAACCTAAGTCTAAGGAGTATATGAAATAAAAAAAATTAAACTATGTCCCGAGGTATTACAAATCATATAACAAAACATTACAAATGTGAACGTGGTGCTGGTCAGTGTCAAAATGAATGGGGAAGAGTTTGCGATGGTTTATCGCATCAAAAACTGTGTGGGTTGACTGGTCTTCGGGTTGATGCGATGAAACATTATTGGCTGTGGGGAGGATGAGCTGGTATGATGGAGTCACTCTATCACGCGAGTTCGGAGGGTAGGTTACGTGGGCATGGACGCGTGTGATAAGCACCAATTGGTCGACGAACGGATGACGTGGACTGGCGGGGTCCACAAGAGTTGACGTGGGAGGTTTGAATTCAAACGGTATGGAGCAGTAAATCAATACGGTAGGTGCATAGGTTCATGGCTGGGTTTGCGTGGGTCAAACCACGATTTAGCAAATCTGGAAGGCTGCAGTAGTGCAGCCGTTTGCAGAGGATTTAAGAGGTAAAATTTAATGAGGGTTGAGTGTAGACAACTCAAAAATTTGGTTGTTGTTCAAGAGTTTAATTTCTATTGCTCCTGTCCTTTTGCTTCAAATCAAAATTAATGTTTCTGTCATGTTTCTTCAATTTGCAGTTGGGGTTATTTCCAACACTCCCCCTTAATCAAAACTGCTGCTATCTTGCATTTCCAGACATTTTATGAGATAATTAAAATTTTTCTGCTCCAATGGCCTTGTCAAAATAACTACAAGCTATTCTTTCGTTCTACAATGTTGTAAAACAATTTCTCCATTGTTCACCAATTCTTCTGATATAATGATATTTTGCATCTGTGTTTTGTTCTTTTATGAAACACTGAATTATTGGATAATGCTATTGCTAAGTTATTATCACAATAAACTGTTGTACCTTTTACGTATTCGTGGCACAAATCTCTTAACATTCTTCTCATCCATACTGCTTGACATGCTTAGCTGCCACATACTCTGCCTCTGCCGTTGATAAAGCCACAATTGGTTGTTTCTTTGAAGCCCATGAGATGGCTCCTGATCCTAAATTAAAAACATATCGAGAGGTAATTTTCCTGTTATCTATACTTCGAGCTCAATCACTGTCAGTGTATCCAATTAACTCAAAATTTTCAGAAGAGGTGTATAGAATACCATACCCCTTCGTTCCTTTGACATACCTTAGAATTCTTTTTGTTGCTAGCCAATGTGTCTCTTTTGGCTTTTCCATGAATATGAAATTAAACTTATAGTATGCATAATATCTGGCCTAGTTGCAGTCAAATACGTAAGGCTGCCAACTATGCTTTTATGTAAACTTGGATCTACGTCCTTGCTGCTGTCTTCCTTGCCCAATTTCAATCCCATCACTGTAGGAGTTATTGCTACCTTGCAATCCTGCATGTTAAATATTTCTGAAACTTCCTTCACATACTTTGCTTGAGAAATAAAAATTTTACTTTCATTTTGCTCTACTTCTATTACTAATAAGTATCTCAGCAATCCCATATCAGTCATCTCAAATTCTTCTTTCATGACTGTCTTAAAATTTTCAATAAGATAAGCATCATTACCTATTAAGATTACATCATCAACATATAAAACAACAATGAACATCTTACCATATTTTTCTTGGATGTATAATGTGGGTTCTCCTTCACATTTCTCAAACCCATTTTCCAATAAATCAACATCTATTCTACTATACCATGCTCTTGGTGCTTATTTCAGCCCATAAAGAGCTTTCTTCAATTTGCATACTTTGTGCTCTTGGCCTTATTTTTCATAGCCCAAAGGTTTTTCAACATAAACCTCTTCCATCAATACTCCATTTAGGAATGTTGATTTCACATCCATTTGATAAAATTTCCACTTATGTTGTGCTGCAATAGACAACATTGCTCTTACTGTTTCCATTCTTGCAACTGGTTCAAAATTTTCTTCATAATCTCTTCCTTGTTGCTGCTTGTAGCATTTGACAAAAAGTCCGACCTTGTGCCTTTAAATATTACCTTCAGCGTTGCTTTTGGTCTTATAGACCCATTTTACTCCAGTCGCTTCTTTACCTTTTGGGAGATCAACTAATTCCCATGTGTTGTTCCTTTTTATTGCATCTATTTCTTCATCCATGGCATCTGTCCATTTCTTATCTTTTATAGCTTCTTTAAAATGAATAAGATCTTCTACATTAAAATACAAAGCAAATAAAGAGTTTATACCTTCATTAGTTGCCTCTTGCTCATAGATTTCATTTAATCAGTGGAGTGGAAAACATTATATGAAAATAACATAAAATTTCAGCAACATATACACCAATAGCCCATGCACGTACCCATATGTGAAAATGCACTTAATAATGACCAACTAGAAATTCCACAAATGTCATCATAATCCATCGACATGTTCATCACTTAGCATTATTGAGTCAACTCATATCAGTATGATGAAAATAGAAAACTAGCTGCAAATTGTATGTTATTACATGGAACATGCAGATTCCACCCAAATATGAGAACTATTAAACACCAGAAAAGTAATTTGGAAATGTTGTGCTTCACTAACACTGTACAATGTGATTACTGCGTCACAAAGGTTTTTTTCCATCCTTTTTAGCACTTCCACGCCCTTCAAAAATTTCATGTAGTTAGACTTCTAGGACTTGTTTTGGTACTTTAGCATGTGACTGACTCTTATGTGTAGTGAATGTGGAGGTCCAATGGGTAAAACGATGATCTCATTTGAATTAAATTTTCCTTAACGCAAGGTGCTTCTACAACATAATTAATAAGATATGTAATGTAATGTAATAATATAATGTGCTTAAATTATCATGGTCTTGCAAATCTATGAGGGGAAAACACTGGCAGAAAAATTTAACTAAGTTTTATTCACAATTGGGTAAGACCCATACACCACAAAGACTTGTCCTAAAGAGCCATGACAAATACCACTGCCAGCCCCGTGTGTATAGTGCTTTTTGTTGGCAAACATTGTTTTGACATCATTTTCTATTGTCAACTTCGTGTGGTGCTTAAGTGTATTGGAAACCTTTCAAAGGGATGGACTTAGGATGGAATCCCATTTTCTTTTAAAGTAGAAGGGATGTGACGAGACTCATGTGCTAAACGAATTCAACCTAAAGATCCTAACAACCAAATTGTAGCTGATATGATGCTTCTGAAACCACTGTAAACCCCATGTGTTAGTAAGCATTTTTCCCAGAAACACTTTACGCCAATCAAACTATGGGAAATATGG
Organism: Pinus albicaulis; assembly: GCA_034641835.2. Classification (NCBI taxonomy): domain Eukaryota; kingdom Viridiplantae; phylum Streptophyta; class Pinopsida; order Pinales; family Pinaceae; genus Pinus; species Pinus albicaulis. Next base: position 849,937,660 of record CM076579.1, read on the forward strand.
GTTGGTCTTATAGAGTACGTACATGGAGTATGAGAAATTAATGATATATTTTGAATTATTATTTTGGAATGCCAGTTGCTAGATAAGCATATTCTATCGCTTTGTTCACTTCATCCAAAGATCTATCTCAGAACTTTCCACGGCCACCCAGCCAAGCGGCCCAGGGCTTCGCAGGCCGATTCCGAGAATCAGCTTGTCAAGCTCAGGGCCGCTCGGTTGTGGCAGCTAGTGCTGACACTTAAAGTTTTTTTGGATCAGCCCGATCATCAACCTCTAAAACTCAATATTTCAAATCTAAATCTGAAGTTGGATATTCGGAATCAGGTGCCCAAAAATCAAAATATATAAGTGTGAAATCTAGTTTCCTACCCACGTATCGCGTGCATGGATTCCATGTCTTCACCTAATAACATTACAAACAAGTGTGGTTCAAGATATGTGAATGCTTTTTGCAAGGTCCAAAAGCTATATCTAAGTCGCCCATGGTAAAGGTCATAGATAAATATTACTAGGATACCAGGCTGAAGCAAGAAAAAGCATATACCTATGAATCATGATCGTAACGTGCTAACATGGTAACACACCAGCCCAGCAGCCATGTGCTTGGAGACACACTAGCCGAGCGGCCCTGGGCTTGGCAAGCCTATTCTCGGAATTGGTTGGCCTGAACAACTAGTTATGTCGGATTTTATCATTAATCTTTAACACAATACAGAGGAATTTTTTTCCTCTTTTAACACACAAAATTTTGTTAATAAAACTTCAAATGGAGCATTAAAAAATATAGACCGAGGAGATAAAAACACGTCTTTCATTCATTTGCTTTGAGATTTTACAATATTCAGAACTGTTGTTCTGGTTTCTCTTTCACTCTGTTCCACTAGCTATTCTTCTTTGTCTGTTCACTACTCTCACACACTACTAATAGTTCTTCTTTGTATTGTAAACACACACACACACACCCACACACACACACACACACACACATATAGATATAGACCGTAGCTACAATATTAAAGAAATATTAACCTAAGTCTAAGGACTATATGAAATAAAAAAATTAAACTATGTCGCCGCGGCATTACAAACCATATAAAAAAACATTACAAATGTGAGCACGATAGATTTATCGCATGGAGATTCGTGCTGGGTGACCTCAGCGTCAAACAATGTGAAAAATGAACAGGAAAGAGTCTGCGATGGTTTATCGCATCAAAAACTGTGTGGGCTTACTGGTCTTCAGATTGATGTGACATAACATTATTGGCTGCAGGGAGGATGAGCTGGCACGGTGGGGTCGCTCTATCACGCAAGTTCGGAGGGTAGGTTATGTGGGCACGGACACGTGTGATAAGCGCCGATTGGTCGACGAACGGATGACGTGGACTGGCAGGGTCCACAAGAGTTGATGTGGGAGGTTTGAATTCAAATGGTATGGCACAGTAAATCAATACGGTAGGTGCATAGGTTCATGGTTGGGTTTGCGTGGGTCAAACCATGATTTAGCAAATCTAGAAGGCTGCAGTAGTGCAGTCGTTTCTAGAGGATTTAAGAGGTAAAATTTAATGAGAGGGTTGAGTGTAGACAACTCAAAAATTCGGATGATGTTCTAGAGTTTAATTTATTTTGCTCTCGTCCTTTTACTTCAAATCAAAATTAATGTTTCTGTCATGTTTCCTCAATTTGCAGTTGGGGTTATTTCCAACACTCCCCCGCAATCAAAACTACTGCTATCTTGCATTCCCAGACATTTTCTGAGATAATTAAAACTTTTTCCCCCAATGGCTTTGTCAAAATATCTACAAACTATTCTTCTATTCTACAATGCTGTAAAACAATTTCTCCATTGTTCACCAATTCCTCTAATATAATGATATTTTGCATCTATGTGTTTTGTTTTTTTATGAAACACTGAATTCTTGGATAATTCTATTGCTGAGATATTATCACAATAAACTGTTGTACCTTTTACCTATTCATGGCACAAATCTCTTAACATTCTTCTCATCCATACTACTTGACATGCCGCTGCTGTAGCTGCCACATACTCTGCCTCTGCCTTTGATAAAGCTACAATTGGTTGTTTCTTTGAAGCCCATGAGATGGCTCCTGATCCTAAATGAAAAACATATCCAGAGGTAATTTTCCTGTCATCTATACTTCCAGCCCAATCACTGTCAGTATATCCAATTAACTCAAAATTTTCAGAAGAGGTGTATAGAATACCATACCCCTTCGTTCCTTTGACATACCTTAGAATTCTTTTTGCTGCTGGCCAATGTGTCTCTTTTGGCTTTTCCATGAATATGGAAATTAAACTTATAGCATGCATAATATCTGGCCTAGTTGCAGTCAAATACATAACACTGCCAACTATGCTTTTATATAAATTTGGATCCACATCCTTGCTGCTATCTTCCTTGCCCAATTTCAATCCCATCATTGTAGGAGTTATTGCTGCCTTGCAATCCTGCATGTTAAATATTACCAAAACTTCCTTCACATACTTTGCTTGAAAAATAAAAATTTCACTTTCATTTTTCTCTACTTATATTCCTAAGAAGTATCTCAGCAATCCCATATCAGTCATCTCAAATTCTTCTTTCATGACTGTCTTAAAATTTTCAATAAGATAAGCATCATTACCTGTAAAAATCACATCATCAACATATAAAACAACAATGAACATCTTACCATATTTTTTTTTGATGTATAATGTGGGTTCTCCTTCACATTTCTCAAACCTATTTTCCAATAGATCATCATCTATTCTACTATACCATTCTCTTGGTGCTTATTTCAGCCCATAAAGAGCTTTCTTCAATTTGCATACTTTGTGCTCTTGGCCTTCTTTCTCATAGCCCAGAGGTTGTTCAACATAAACCTCTTCCATCAATACTCCATTTAGGAATGCTGATTTCACATCCATTTGATAAACTTTCCACTTATGTTGTGCTGCAATAGACAACACTGCTCTTACTGTTTCCATTCTTGCAACTGGTTCAAAATTTTCTTCATAATCTCTTCCTTGTTGTTGCCTGTAGCATTTGACAAAAAGTCTGGCCTTGTTCCTTTCAGTCTTACCTTTAGCATTGCTTTTGGTCTTATAGACCCATTTTACTCCAATCACTTCTTTACCTTTTAGGAGATCAACTAATTCCCATGTGTTGTTCCTTTTTATTGCATCTATTTCTTCATCCATGGCATCTATACATTTCTTATATTTTATAGCTTCTTCAAAATGAATAGGATCTTCTACATTAAAATACAAATAAAATAAAGAGTTTATACCTTCATTAGTTGCCTCTTGCTCATAGATTTCATTTAAACTTCTAAATCTGGTTCTTCTCTCACTTCCTTAACTTGTGCTTTTATAAGCACTCAAATCTGCTCCTTGTGTTGTGCTTGGAGAAGTACTTTCATCACTTCTCATGGGTGTTCTCATACCTTCTTGAGGTGTTCCTTGTTGTGCTTGTGTTGGTAGAGGAGGTGTTGTCAATGAGGGATTTCTTTCTCTCATTTCTTCCACATCATCTTCTTGAGACAAACAAGTTTTTACATTCACTGTTTTCTCAATGCTTCCATCCCAAGCTTCTTCTTCAATAAACTACACATCTTTCCTTATAATAAACTTCTTGGTGGATGGGTTATACAATCTATATGCCTTTGATTCTTCATTGTATCGAAAAAATATCCATTTCTCCCCCTTACTGTCCAACTTTTTTCTCGGCTGATCTGGAATGTGTGCATAAGCCACACAACTGAATATTCTCATGTGGGTGACAAATTGTTTTATGCCACTCCATGATTCTTCTGGAACTCTGTTCATGACACTCTTTGTTGGGCATCTATTCAAAACATATGCTGCACAATGTATATCTTCAGCCCAATATTCATTTGGAAAATGTTTTGCCTTCAACATGCTTCTTACCATATCCATGATGATTTTGTTTTTCCTTTCAGCAACTCCATTTTTCTGTGGTGTATACCTTGCTGTAAATTTCTTATGAATTCCATTTTCGCTGCAAAAACGCAAAAAAAATTTGGAGATATATTCTCCTCCTCTGTCAGTCCTCAAAAATTTTATGTGCTGTCCACTTTGATTCTCAACAAGAGCTTTAAAGTGACAGAACTTCTCAAATACTTCACTCTTCATCTTCAAGAAATACACCCATGTTTTTCTTGTGTAATGATCAATAAAAGTTAACATATAGTGGCTGCCTCTTAAATATGGTGTTTGCATTGGTCCACACAAATTTGAATGAACTATCTCTAAGGGTGCTTTTTCCCTTATGCTCTTTCCTGATGGAAAGTTTTCTCTGTGTCATTTGTCCAAGATGCAACCTTCTCAAACACTGTTAGGTTTTTCAATCAATGGTAATTATTTTACCATTCCCTTTCTATATAATAAATTTAGGCCTCCAAAGTTGAGATGTCCAAATCTCAAGTACCATAGCCAGTTTTCATCCTTGGCTTCCTTTTGGAATGTCTCTTGAGTCATAGTGCCATTGCAACTCCTTTCTTCAAATCTGCTCTCATTTTGAGAGGAAACATTCTATTACTTGTCATCTTCACTTGTGCAATCTGTTAATTTCTTGGTGGTTTATCCATGATGGTACACACATCATCTTCAAAGAATACATTGTAGCATTTTTGAATGAGTTGTCCTATGCTCAAAAGGTTACACTTCATACCAGGCAGATATTATACATCAGATATGGATTTCCTTTCTCCTTTTCTTGTTAAAACACTCACTCTGCCTCTACCCATGACAGAGACATTGTTGTCTGTTCCCAATGTTACTTGAGACTTCACATTTTCATCTAATGTGGAAAACATTGACATGTTTCCAGTCATATGGTTGGTACATCTTGAATCTAGAAACCATGTATCTTCATTCTTCTCTTCAGCCATATTACATGCTAGAAACAAATTTTCTTGACTCTAAGTTTCTTTAGTAAATTTAGCACTGGGTCTATCACCCATGTCACTCTGTTGCTTTCTACATTCATTGGCATAATGTCCATACTTCTTACAGTAATAACATTGGACTTGGGATTTATCGTACCTTTGTCTAGGTGCTTGATTTTGTGCTCCTTGTTGTCTGTTGCCTTGGCTTTGATTCTGATTTTGGTTGTTGCCCCTTCCATTTGTATTTGTAGGGCTACTTCTTCCTCCTTTATTCTAGCTTCTGCCTCTACCTCTTCCTTAGTAGTTTGATCTACCTTGACCTCTTCTTCTTCCAAAGGACATTTGGGTCTTGAAGGAATGCTCTAAATATGAGTTTTATGTTCTGTTCAATGTTTGTTTATGTGTTATCAAAGATGCATGAAGCTCATCAATAGTAAACCTTGAGAGATCCTTTGTCTCTTCAATAGTAGTGACTATTACATTAAATCTTGAGGGTAACCTTCTTAATATTTTTTCTGCTATTCTTCTTTCTTCAACTGTCTCTCCATGAGATATTATTTGGGTAACCAACCCAATCAACTGAGTAAATAATGAGTCTAAGTTATCAGACTCGTTCACGCAAATAACTTCAAACTCTCTTCTCATTAATTGAAGCATTATCATATTTACTTTCTCCATACCTTGATAGGTTGTCTGCAAGGTATCCCATGCCTCCTTAGACTTCTTTGCTGCTGCAATTCTTGAAAATATGATTTCATGCACTTCTTGATAGAGATAATAGAGGGCTTTTGAGTCCTTCTTCTTATTACTCTTCAACAAATCTTTTTCTTCCTGTGTTAAGGCATTATACTCATTTGCATCAGTTGGTTCTTCATATGCATCTTCAACCAGTTCCCATAAGTCTTGAGATGCAAATAGGGCTCTCCTTGTGATTTCCCAATAATCATAGTTCTTCCCATTGAACTGTGGGAGCTGAGTATTAGCTATACTCGTGCTTGTGCTAGTTCCTACCATTTCTTACTGTGCTAAATCTTGACTGTGTATTATTTTTTTAATAAAACTTTCTCACTGTTAGAGAGATAAACTTTGATTCTTAATACTTTTTTTTCAAATCTCTTTATACTTTAAATGAACAGTAACGCTACTGTGTAAGTACCTGAATTGTTGAATCCTTCACTCTGCTGGAGAAATGCTTCAACAATCTTCTTCTCTTTCAGCTTCTTCAGCAATTGCTGAGAGCTTGGACTAGCTCTCATACCATGTCGGATTTTCTAATAAATCCTTAACACAATACAGAGAAATTTCTTTTCTCTTTTTACACGGAGATTTTTGTTAATAAAACTGCAGATGAAGCATTAAAAAATATAGACCGAGGAGAGAAAAACACATGTCTTTCATTCATTTGCTTTCAGCATTTACAATCTTCATAACTGTTGTTCTGGTTTCTCTTTCACTCTGCTCCACTGTCTATTCTTCTCTGTCTATTCACTACTCTCACACAATACTACTAGTTCTTCTTTGTATTGTAAACATCTATATATGTTTACAATACAGACCGTAGCCACAATATTAAATAAATAGTAACATAAGTCTAAGGACTATATGAAAAAAAAAATTAAACTATGTCACCGCGGCATTACAAACCATATAACAAACATTACAAATGTGAACGCGATATATTTATCGCATGGAGATTCGTTTTGGGTGATGTTAGCATCAAACGATGCAAAAAATGAACAGGGAAGAGTTTGTGATGTTTTATCGCATCAAAAACTGTGCGAGCTGACTGGGCTTCAAAATTATGCGATGAAGCACTATTGGCTACAAGGAGGATGAGCTAGCACGGTGGGGTCGCTCTATCATGTGAGTTAGGAGGGAAGGTGACGTGGGCATGTAGGCATGCGATAAGCACCGGTTGGTCGACAGATGGATGACGTGGACTGGCAGGGTCCACAAGAGTTGACATGGGAGGTTTGAATTCAAACGGTATGGCGCAATAAATAAATGTAGTAGGTGCATAGGTTTATGGAAGGGTTTGCATGGGTCAAACCACGATTTAGAAAATCTGGAAGGTTGCAGTACTGCAGCTATTTGTAGAGCATTTAAGAGGTAAAATTTAATGAGGGGGTTGAGTGTAGACAACTCAAAAATTTGACTGTTGTTCCAAAGTTTAATTTTCTGTTGCTCCCATCCTTTTTCTTCAAATAAAAATTGATGTTATTTCCAACTAAAGTTCACTAAAGTGGGGGTTATTTCCAACAGGTTATTGGTTGCACTAAAGTTCACAAGATAAGTTGCACTAGTTATTGGACCACCTTGAACTTGGCAAGATGATTCTCAGAATCGGCTGGCTCGAACAACTGATTATTGCTTCACTAAATTTCATGAGATATAAATAGCTGGTAGGCTTGCCAAGCCCAGGGCCACCCACAAGCCGATTCTCGTAATTGGCCTGCCAGCTATTGTTATAATTTGTGTATATCTAGTGAACTTCAGTGCAAGAAATAACTGGTTGTTTGGGCCTCTTACTGATGACATTACAGGATTGGGTTCAATCCATTACCTGCAGCTTGATCATAATTAATTAGATGGGGAAATTCAATATGGAAGAATTTCATTTCCACTTCTCTCTCATCCCAATATTGCCAACAACCAATTAACAGGTTAAATATCTCCAATTTTAGGCTCAATGTCAACTTTCAACTTTCTGGACCTGTCAAAAAATTTGATTATAGGTAAAATGCCTCTTGAATTAGGGCATATCAGGTTATACATTTTCAATGTTTCTCGCAATTACTTTTCTGGGTCGATTCCGACCCTTTTCAAGAACTTGACTTATAATGATAGTTTTCTTGACAATGCCAACCTAGGATACTGGTTTCGGGTTTAATATTAGATCATGATTTTCTGATCCAGGTAGATATCGGTGGCCACCCACCTATTCCATTTGGACTAGCACCATCAATTCTTGCAGCTTTTCACATTCAGCACAACTTACTATTTTTAGCAGGTTTTCGGGTCCTCCACTCTCGGAACCGTTTTGGGGACTTAATGATCCAGTTGGATATTGGTGGCCACCCACCTATTCCATTTGAACCCCCATCATCAGTTCTTTCAGTTTTCAAGTTGCAACAAAACTTTCTATTTTTAGTAGTTTTTTCGGGTCCTGAACTTCCGGAGCCGTTTTGAGGCCCTAAACGATGTTTTTTGGGCATCTCACCTCCAGTGAATATCATTTCATTTAAGAATTATATTCATGCCTAAAGTTGTAGTCCTCGGATATATCTTTCTAACGAGCTATTGAGTGCATCAAACGGAGATCGTATGCCAAAGTTACGTCCCTAGGAAGTTGAACCACCAACTTACCCAAACGGGGCCCATAGTTTTGGCGCTTCATCTCCTAGGGTTTGGTTTTTGGACATTTAGAGTTCTCCATTATTTCTCAATAATAAATAGGCCCTCGAGCCTCATTGTAACACATTTTAGAGGTTTGTATCCACCACATCTCTTATCAGAGATTCGCTACCAGCACCCTAGCTATTGTATTTCTATTATGTCTGTAAGCATATCTCTGTATTTGATATTAATGAAATGACGCATTATTTCCACTGCATCTCTATGTTTATGGTTCTTCCTGTATTCTGTTGTGTTCCTGCATAAATTCGGATCAGTGGTATCAGAGCGGGTCTGCTCTTTCTTTGTTTTTCTTTGCATGTCCCCAACGCGGTCAGGGTATAAGGAGTTAGGGCTCGATCTGGTTGAACCCTTGCAAGATCAGCCTCGCAAACCCCGACGACCTCCCATGGCGGAAGAAAAGAAAGACGAGGGAGCAGGAGATCCTATCAAAATACTGCTCGAGGAGGCCCTCGAGAAACAAAGGAACGCGATGATGGATAACTTTGCTCAAATCCTTCAATGACTTCCCACATATGGCGCATCTGCATCTAACAGCCACTCTAGAGGCGCCACTCCCTTCAAGGTACAGGTAAACTTTGAAATTCCTATATTTGAAGGAAAAATAGATGCAGACGCCGTAGACAGATGGTTAAATTTTTTGGAAGGGTATTTCTCGGTCCATGACTTCTTTGACTGAGAAAAGATTATTTTTGCACTTCTCAAAGCCGCCCCCCATGTCAAAGACTGGTGGGAAACCTACCGTGAGCAAGAGGGCGAAGGGGAACCCTCTCTGTTCTCGGCCACACCCACTTGGAATTCGTTCCGAGAGGGCATCAAGGAACAATACTACCCCGTGGGGAGCTATGAGGACAAATACATCCAATGGACCACGCTGCGGCAACAAAAGGATCAAGATGTGCACGAATTGACGAATCTGTTCCATACCCTACGCACAAATTTGGGTATTAAATATTCAGAGAGACATTTGGTGCTCAAGTACCGCGGCTGTCTGCACAAACACATTCAGGAGGAAATGGAGTTCCTTGACATTACATCGCTTGGCATGGCATATCGCTATGCCGCCAAGATCTAGCAGAAATTTGAGCAGAAGAAGCGAGACTTTGGATCTGCAAATCCAAAAGGTGGCCCCGAACCGAAGAACAAGGGGCAAGGCCAAAGAAATGCAACTCAGAACAACACCATAAATCCAAAGAAGGACATAGGGAAGTGGTGTGAATTTCATAACAGCCCCACTCACAGCACAAACGAGTATTGGGCCAAACAGTCTTTGGTGGCCGAATTAAAGGCACCCGAATCAGATGCATTTTCTGATCCTAAGTTAGAACCAGACAAAGGCAATGAAAAAGGAAAGCAGATCATTGATGCGGATCCCAGTGCCATTGTTGCCACCACCAAGATCTAGAAGGAGGGTCCAGAGGATCCAGAGGAGGGGGAGCGCCTCTTCCAATCGCAGATGTGGATAAAGGGTTCTCCGCTGAAATTTCTCGTCGATAGCGAAAGCCAAAAGAACCTCATTTCAACAAAGGTCGTGAAGCGGCTCGTCCTACCGACCATAGCACACCTGCAGCCGTGTACCATCGGTTGGCTCCACCTAGGGAGAGATCTCTGCATCTGCCAGCAGTGTCGTCTTCCGTACAGTATCAAGCCATTCACGGATGAGGTATTATGTGATGTTGCTCCTCTTGATGTAGCTGATTTATTATTGGGCCAACCATACTTGTGGAGGCGACATGCTGTGTATGATTCTAGGCCTCATGCTATTATTATTACTTTGGGAAATAACTTGTACAAGATACTAGAGGTAGTACTGCCTCCTGTCATCTCTTTGACTACTGCAAAACAACGCAGTAAGATTGTTTCCCAAACGAGGAAATTCATTTTCCTTACAACTCGCTCACAGGGAAAGAAGAATATTGGGGCCACAACCTTGAAACAAGGCTCCCCTGTACGGCTGCAACAAATGGACAAATTCATGGAGGAATACGAGGACATTTTCTCCTCACTCCCAAAGGTTCCTCTACACTGTCAAGACAAGCACTCCATTGATCTGACTCTCAACGCACCACCGCCTGATGTTGCCATACATCCTGCAACTACACATACAGAATCCAAACATGTACTGTCTGAGGCTGATAAAGAAACCAAATTTACTAAACGCATCTAGTATGTCCACCCGTAGGTCCATGACATCTTCAACACATCTAATACTTAGCTCAACAAAATTTGCCTCATCTCATGGAGGATCTCAACGCAATGGGGACCATTGCTTCCTAAGGAGGGATGAATGATCCAGGTGGATATCAGTGGCCACCCACCTATTCCATTTGGACCAGCACCATCAATTCTTGCAGCTTTTCACATTCAGCACAACTTACTATTTTTAGCAGGTTTTCAGGTCCTCCACTCTCGGAGTCGTTTTGGGGGCTTAATGATCCAGGTGGATATTGGTGGCCACCCACCTATTCCATTTGAACCCCCATCATCAGTTCTTTTAGTTTTCAAGTTGCAACAAAACTTACTATTTTTAGCAGTTTTTCGGGTCCTGAACTTCCGGAGTCGTTTTGAGGCCCTAAACGGCGTTTTTTGGGCATCGCGCCTCCAACGAATATCATTCTGTTTCGGAATGATATTCATGCCGAAAGTTGTATTCCTTGGATAGATATTTCTAACGAGCTATTGAGCGCATCAAACGGAGATCGTATGCCAAAGTTACGTCCCTAGGAAGTTGAACCACCAACTTACCCAAACGGGGCCCATAGTTTTGGCGCTTCATCTCCTAGGGTTTGGTTTTTGGACGTTTAGAGTTCTCCATTTTTTCTCAATAATAAATAGTCCCTCAAGCCTCATTGTAACATAGTTCAGAGGTCTTTATCCACCACATCTCTTCTCATAGATTCGCTACCAGCACCCTAGCTATTGTATTTCTATTATGTCTCTCAGCATATCTCTGTATTTGATATTAATGAAATGACACATTATTTCCGCTGCATCTCTATGTTTATGGTTCTTTATGTATTTTTTTGTGTTCCTGGATAAATTCGGATCAGTGGTATCAGAGCGGGTCTACTCTTTCTTTGTTTTTCTTTGCATGTCCCCAACGCAGTCAGGGTATAAGGAGTTAGGGCTCGATCTGGTTGAACCCTTGCAAGATCATCCTTGCAAACCCCGACGACCTCCCATGGCAGAAGAAAAGAAAGACGAGGGAGCAGGAGATCCTATCAAAATACTGCTTAAGAAGGCCCTCGAGAAACAAAGGAATGCAATGATGGATAACTTTGCTCAAATCCTTCAACGACTGCCCACATATGCAGATCTGCATCCAACAGCCACTCTAGAGGTGCCACTCCCTTCAAGGTACAGGTAAACTTTGAAATTCCTATATTTGAATGAAAAATAGATGGAGACACCGTAGACAGATGGTTAAATTTTTTGGAAGGGTATTTCTCGGTCCATGACTTCTCTGACCGAGAAAAGATTATTTTTGCACTCCTCAAAGCCGCCCCCCATGTCAAAGACTGGTGGGAAACCTACCGTGAGTAAGAGGGCGAAGGGGAACCCTCTCTTTTCTCATCCACACCCACTTGGAATTCGTTTCGAGATGGCATCAAGGAACAATACTACCCCGTGGGGAGCTATGAAGACAAATACATCCAATGGACCACGCTGCGGCAACAAAAGGATCAAGATGTGCATGAACTGACGAATCTGTTCCATACCCTGCGCACAAAGTTGGGTATTAAAGATTCAGAGAGAAATTTGGTGCTCAAGTACCGCGGCTATCTGCACAAACACATTCAGGAGGAAATGGAGTTCCTCGACATTACATCGCTTGGCATGGCATATCGCTATGCTACCAAGATCGAGCAGAAATTTAAGCAGAAGAAGTGATACTTTGGATCTGCAAATCCGAAAGGTGCCCCCGAACCAAAGAACAAGGGGCATGGCCAGAGCAATGCGACTCATAACAACACCACAAATCCAAAGAAGGCCACAGGGAAGTGGTGTGAATTTCATAACAACCCCACTCACAGCACAAACGAGTGTCGAGCCAAACAGTCTTTAGTGGCCGAACTAAAGGCACCCGAATCAGATGCATTTTTTGATCCTAAGTTAGAACTAGACAAAGGCAATGACAAAGGAAAATAGATCATTGATGCAGATCCCAGTGCCATTGTTGCCACCACCAAGATCCAGAAGGAGGGTCCAGAGGATCCAGAGGAGGGGGAGCGCCTCTTCCAATCACAGATGTGGGTAAAGGGTTCTCCGTTGCAATTTCTCGTCGATAGCGGAAGCCAAAAGAACCTCATTTCAGCAGAGGTCACGAAGCAGCTCGGCCTACCGACCATAGCACACCTACAGCCATATACCATCGGGTGGCTCCACCCAGGGAGAGATCTCTACATCCGCCAGCAATGTCGTCTTCCGTACAGTATCAAGCCATTCACGGATGAGGTATTATGTGATGTTGCTCCTCTTGATATAGCTGATGTATTATTGGGCCAACCATACTTGTGGAGGTGACATGCTGTGTATGAGTCTAGGCCTCGTGCTATTATTATTACTTTGGAAAATAACTTGTACAGGATACCAGAGGTAGTAATGCCTCTTGTCATCTCTTTGAATACTGGAAAACAACGCAGTAAGATTGTTTCCCGAATGAGGAAATTCATTTTCCTTACAACTCGCTCATAGGGAAAGAAGAATATTGGGGCAACAACCTTGAAACAAGGCTCCCCTGTATGGCTGCAGCAAATGGAAAAATTCATGGAGGAATACGAGGACATTTTCTCCTCACTCCCAGAGGTTCCTCTACACTGTCAGGACAAGCACTCCATTGATCTGACTCTCAACGCACCACCACCTGATGTTGCCATACATCCTGCAACTATATTACAACCAAAATACAAATTCGGCCCGGAAAATATGAAGAAAACCAAATTTACTAAACGCATCCAGCATGTCCACCCGCAGGTCCACGACATCTTCAACACATCTAATACTCAGTTCAATAGAATTTTCCTCATCTCATGGAGGATCTCAACGCAATGGGGACCATTGCTTCCTAAGGAGGGAGGAATGATCCAGGTGGATATCGGTGGCCACCCACCTATTCCATTTGGACCAACACCATCAATTCTTGCAGCTTTTCACATTCAGCACAACTTACTATTTTTAGCAGGTTTTCGGGTCCTCCACTCTCGGAGCCGTTTTTGGGGCTTAATGATCCAGGTGGATATTGGTGGCCACCCACCTATTCCATTTGATCCCCCATCATCAGTTCTTTCAGTTTTCAAGTTGCAACAAAACTTACTATTTTTAGCAGTTTTTCGGGTCCTGAACTTCCGGAGCCGTTTTGAGGCCCTAAACGATGTTTTTTGGGCATCGCGCCTCTAGAAAATATCATTCCGTTCTGGAATGATATTCGTGCTGAAAGTTGTATTCCTCGGATAGATCTTTCTAACGAGCTATTGAGCGCATAAAACAGAGATCGTATGCCAAAGTTACGTCCCTAGGAAGTTGAACCACCAACTTACCCAAACGGGGCCCATAGTTTTGGCGCTTCATCTCCTAGGGTTTGGTTTTTGGACGTTTAGAGTTCTCCATTGTTTCTCAATAATAAATAGGCCCTCGAGCCTCATTGTAACACAGTTCAGAGGTTTGTAGCCACCACATCTCTTCTCAGAGATTCGCTACCAGCACCCTAGCTATTTTATTTCCATTATGTCTGTAAGCATATCTCCAGATTTGATATTAATGAGTCAGACATTATTTCCATTGCATCTCTATGTTTATGGTCATTTATGTATTCTGCCTACATAAATCCGGATCATTTTCATAGAAAAAGGATTCATTATCACATCATTATTTTCCCATAATTCTAGTCCAAATTTGGTGTTTGATTTGTGTTGGTACAGAATAGCAGTCGTGAAAACTAGGCAATACGAAATAGAATGGTTTCAAAATTCTTTGGATGATCCAGCAATTATAGTGAGTACCTACCCTCTATAAATTCACCAACGATCATAGTAAATGACCAACAATATGATAAATTAGATGTTAATCTTTCTTATGCAATATGACTAAATAATTGAGAAAGGAAAGGGAACATTAATCACATTTAAATATGCAACAATTATTTCCCGCCTATGTGTGTATTGGTATAGTAGCTTAACTACCCGGTTGATTTCAATTTATTTTCACCCAATGATTGCTTTCAAACTGTGAAAATTTTAAGAACCCCCCTAAATTTATATGTATAATAAATGGGCGAATCCCCATGATACATAGGAAAAATGGAAGGCAATTTTATTAATAATATAATATTATTATATAATTTTTTTGGCGAATCTCTCATGAGATTATATTATCCTGTAAAATCATGGCGAATCACCAGTACAAATGGCAAATCACTAGTACAAAATGGTGAATTGTTGTTTAGTGGAGTTCATGGTGTTGGTTCCAATGAAGATATGGTAGTTGAACTAGGAGTTGAAGGAAGCGAACAACCGAGACCAAGCATGGCACATGGTGACTCGTGAGGGAAGTAGTTCTCGTGTAGTTTGGAAAATGTGTTCTTCTAGTTCTGCTAAGTGTAGTGTTGTTGCTCATGCTACTACTAGCACTGATATTGAGGTTGGAGAGGAGTTTGAGCAAGCATAGAGGGTAGCAGTGGTGGAGAATTAAAAAGAGAACCCCGTGATGGGCTCCATTTTTCCCTTTGGTATTTGGGCCTGCAAGATCTTCTGTCCATTAAACTAACGACTAACTGTTCAACCAACAATCAACTTGACTGAGTTGATTAGGTACACATTAGGTACGAGTCAACTTAGACTAATCTTCAAAAATATGCTTTGCACTATCCCATATTTATCACACTAATGCTACACAACATTATGCATTTTCACCAAACTCTCATGCATGCACACAAATTTTTCATTAACATCTATAACCTTAACCAAGTGAGAATTGATCAACAATTTGCACCAAAGTTTGTTATAGTGTTGAAAGTTCATAAGAAATTTAAACAGTAAATCTCTGCTACAATGTGCTATTCCAAAAGACAGACTTACAAGCAGCTAGCCTCAGTTTATAAACCATTAATGATAAAATTTGAATTATAGTTCTCATTTCAAGTCCTTGTAAGAGTACACATAAAAGATTGCAATTTTCCTTTTAGCTCTTTGTCTCCATTTACATTCTATACATACAAGGAGTGAAATCCTTCGTTTAACTTTCAATCATTTGATGTTCCATTACTCATCAATAAACATGTATATAGGGAATAGTCCATCATGGAGATAGGGTTTTCCTTCCCTAGATAAGGTTGAAAAGCATCTCCACTTTGGCTCTGATATCACACAGAATCTATATCATTCCTATAAATATTCGTCTTGGCCGAGAATGTAAACAAGAATCCATAGCCATTTTCATAATCAAAGAGCCCAGAAAGTAACTAGCTCTTCGTCGCAGAGGTCAATGTGCCAGAATTATTGAATTATTGTAAAACATTAGAACTTGAAGTAATTATTTATTTTAGTTTGACCAACAAGAAAACATGTTGAGCTAAGAATCCTTTTTCATTTAGAAATATAAGTCAATTTGGTAGAATAGTAAATTCTAAGCAGACAGTCAGCGTATTAGACATACAAGCAAGCTTAGTGTTAGTATGAATCTTTTCTGTCAGAAATATCACTTTAGCTACGCATAAAAAATGGCCCTAACATCGATTATGGTCAAAATATCTTTAAGTCTGCTGCACAAATTTAGATCTAAGTACAAAAAGACATTAAGCAGATAAAATATAATATGGCTCCATGCATCCAATAGACAAGACAAGAACAAAGTGTTTAAAAGAATGATTTGTATTATATTAAAGAATGGGGCACCTGAGAGGAAAACAAGAAAGGTGTTTTCCGGTTCTCCTCAATTGGATGGGTTCTTGAAAGTCCTCAGTGTTTCAGATCTAAAATTCCTCTCTCTTATTGTGGTAGAAAAACCCTGACAAACATAGAACTCAATGGGAGCTCACAAAGAAAAAATGGAAAATGGTGACCAAGAGTAGATCTAGTGTGATCTAATGCAATGAAGGTGACTAATGAATGGGGAAAACCCTTCTATTTATAACAAAATATTTGGGTGTTCTAGAACTCGGTGCATGAATAAAATATTATTAATCAAATTCTAGAATCACCCTTTAGGAATATTTTATTATATTTGTTGGAGGGAAAAGGTCTTTTGACTTGGGTCAATTCTTTTATTTATAAACAATAAATAAATAAATGATTTATTTATTATTTTAGGGACATGATGGGAATATAATTAAATAAATAATGATTTATTTAATTATTTAAAAATGATTTAGTCAAATTTAACTAGGAATATTATTTAAATAATGATTTGAATAACTTATTCCTAGGAAATACATAAATAAATTATGATTTATTTAATTAATTTCCTTGTTTTGGGTTAAATATGACCAGAAAATATAGATAAATGTTATTTTATATGGTGAAAGCAATTTTACTTGGGGTAAAATTGGTCTTACATGGTGTACTTGGGTTCATCTAATGATAATGAGTTAGATGACCAAAAAAATGGTGGAACAGATTTCCCCCCAACGTACGAGTGTTAGGAGCAAATCGTATGACCGAAGTACGTTGTAAGAACTCAATCATGAGGCATTAAGAGGGAAGTGAGAGAGAGGAACGTAAGGTAATATAATGTGCTAAAGGACTAGACCTAGAGGAGACGAGACTTACAGGTGCAACAAGTCTCTAGGTGATGAAGTAGTACCAGTGTTAAAGGCGACGGGGGGGGCATACCTATGCCCTCCGAGACAATAGTACAAAGAATAAGGTGCCCGGAAAACCACGGAACACAAGAATGAAGCATGTGCTGGCCGAAACATGAGCCAGACAAAAATGATGAATCCCACATATATGTGATGCCTGGAATAACCTTCAGGACTTATACAAGAAGATTTTAGTACAAGAGATACAAATATACCCAAATGCCCCCTACACATGGGGAAGGGCTCACAAAATATGACTAATATATGAAAATCAAAGAGGCACTGTAAGCGGTTGAGACTGAAATCATCAAATGAGAGAAGCTGCATCAAGGGCTAAAATGAAGAAGTCATCCGGGCATGTGGGGGGCTACCTGCAGGGCCACCCCCTCATGAGGGTTGAGACATCTCACACACGCCCGGGAATCACCAATAGTTGTTGTTGCATCACTGGACCAGTAAGTATATAGACCACGATCAGGCTGAGAAGAGCTCGAGCCAAAGTACACTGCCTCCTAGACCTGGCTTCTGGAGGAAATGAGCTAATGTCGACAGAAGTAGGTCCGCCATAGGTGAGAGTAGAGCGACGAACAGAGAGATACTAATGATGATGATGGAATGAGGGATGATCTAAAGGGGATCATAAATAACATGAGTACAAAAGGGTATCTCATGACGCAAATTGACACAATCAGGAATGAGTGTGGAGGCAAGGTGGTGCCCCCAATGATATGTGTGGTAAGTGAGAAAATCCGATTTTGAGGGGAGGTGAAGTAATGCTTCGTGGAAAACAGGTGTCCTGGTGAAGTAACAAAATGCAAAACAAACAGATGCTGGCTATCTAGAAGAGAAGAAAACCCGCATTTCGCAGGGAAAATGCTAGGGGTAATATCTATTAAGATAGAGTGCATTGCGAGGATTAGGAAGGATATGGCCTTCAAAGTCCTCTAAAAGATATGCCCCCTTACCAAGGTCTTTATTGATGATAGAAGGACCTAGCCATAATGAGTTGAACTTCTCATGACCGAGGGTATCGTGGACCTGGTCATATACTAGAACGAGGTCACCTTCATGAAAGGTACGAGGGTGGAATTTTCAGTCATACTGAGCTTTGGTGCACTTTTTGGTCGCTTCAAGAGTTTGTAATGCAACACGACACTCTTCAGAGGCACGCTCAAGCATGATAAGTCATTATTCTAGAGGTTGGGTATCAGGGAGAAGTTCAACGGCCAAGTGAAGGGAAGGGATTTAACACTTGATAGGTAAGACTGCCTCCTCGCCAAAGACAAGGTGGAAGGGAGTGAAACAGGTGGCGGTTTTAACAGAAGTACGATAAGCCCACAAAGCAGGGAAGAGCATGAGATGCCAATTGGTTTTGTGCTTATTCACCATTCGTTGAAGCATGGTCTTAAGAATTTTTTTGACCACTTCAACTTGGCCATGACCTTGGGGGTAATAAGAAGATGAATATTGGTGCTCGAAACCTAATAGAGAGGATAGCTCCTGCCAAATCTGATCTTCGAAATGTCGGCCATGGTCCGAGACTAACTGTTTTGGAACTCCGAATCGAGCAATGACATGGTTAAAGAAAAATAGGGCTGCAGTGGCTGCTGTATTGTTAAACGTTGGCATAGCTTCGGCCCATTTAGTGAAATAGTCAACCGCCACAATGATATATTTGTGGTTACTAGTAGATGGGGGTCGACATTCCATAAATTCGATGGCCCATTTACAAAAAGGACTGGCAGTGACAACAGTATGGAGAGGAGCGGGGGGAGCTCGCGCCTTGGGGGCGGAATGTTGGAAATTGGAACAATGTTTGACTGCTTCAATGCAATCACTAAAGAGAGAAGGCCGAAAATACCCAGCACGCATGATTTTTTGGGCAGTGGCAAGGCCGGAGAGGTGGCCACCACAAGCACCACTATGACAGGCATTGAGGACTTTCTCGGCTTCAGCGTGTGTGAGGCAACGACGAAGGAAAGTATCTACTTCGCGATGATAAAGGTCATCGCCGATTAGAAGGTAGCGAGAGGCTTGGTGTCAGATACGCCGTCGAGCATCTCGATCGAGATGGAGGGCGAACTTTTGGGTTCGCAAGTAAGTAAGGATGTCACTGTACCAAGGATCGTCGGTGGTGATGGCAAACAAATGTTCATCAGGAAGAGCATCATTAATTGGAGTATCTTGCGTTATGGTAGGCAGATTAGAAATGAGTTCAGCGAGGACTAAACCTTTCTTACTTTTTGGGGTGACAAATTCAAGGTCGAATTCTTGGAGGATAACGACCCAACGGGCATACTTCCCATTGAGGATGTGGCAACTCAATAGGAAAGCCATGGGGTTGGAATCAGTCACAACCTTGGTGGAACGCATGAGGATATAATGACGCAGTTTTTGGACCGAGAACATGACAAATAGTGCTAATTTTTCTTCATGCGAGTAGGACACAGGTGGACCGACAAGGTTCTTACTGACATAATATATCACATGTTCGATACCATTATCATCCTCCTAAATAAGGACACCAGCAACTGAATAGGTGGAAGCGAAGATGTATAGGATGAAATCGTGGTCAAAGTTAGGGGGACGGATCAAGGGAGCGGATGTAAGAGCATGCTTGAGGGCGTAAAAATACTCTTGAGTGAACGTATCCTAGACAAAAGGGGTGTGAGATCGAAGAAGTCTAAGAAAACCATGTGCAGTAGTGGCATAGTCAAGAACGAATCGATGAAGAAAATTGGCTTTGCCTTGGAGACTTTGTAGTTGGCGTAAGGTATGAGGTATAGGAAGTTCAAGAATGGATTGAAATTTCAAAGGGTCGAGATTTATCCCGTCTTTTGACACAGTGAAGCCGAGGAGACGACCGGCGGGAACACAGAAGACACATTTCAATTGGTTAAGGTGAATGTTATATTTGTGGCATCAGAGAAAAATGGTATGTAGGTCATGAAGGTGTTGTGCCCGATGTTTAGAATGAGCAGTAAGGTCATCTAAATAGGCAAGGATAATATGGGCTAAGTCATGGAAACAATAAGACATGGCTCGTTGAAAGGTAGAGCCGGAGTTTTTAAGGCCAAATGGCATGACTCGGTATGTGAAAGTGCCCCACGGACTAATGAACGTGGTTTTAAGTTGATCAGCACGACGGATAACAATTTGGTTGTATCCAGAGAAGCCATCCATAAAGGAGAAAATCTCGTGCCCCGCACACTCATCTATGATTTGGTCAATAAATGGTGTGGGGAAGTTGTCTTTGGGACAAGCTTTGTTCAGATCGTGGAAGTCGGTGCAAACACGAATGGTGCCTTGTTTTTTGAGGCCAGGAACTGGGTTAGACACCCAAGTGGTATATTCAATGGGGTAAATGAAACCAGCTTGCCAGAGCTTATCGATTTCAGCTTTGATGGCTTCGCGTCTAGAAGGATGAATGGGTCTCAACTTTTGACGGGCTGGAATGGCATCAGGCTATGTGTCGATGTGATGTTCGACAATGGAAGGATCGAGTCCGGGCATTTCTGAGTAGGACCAAGCGAAAATATCACGGAATTATTTGAAGAGTTTGGTGTAGGCGTCAATTTCTGCTAGAGTGCATTAGGCGCCCATGGTGATATGTTCTTCAATACCTGGTTTGATAGAAATGTCTATTTTAATGGTAGGAGAGATATTAGCCATATTGCCTTCTTCAAAAGCGTCAGGTGCAGGGATGGGGTTTTTGAACCAATCAACTTTTTTGGGAATTAATTATTTAGATTCGAGGGCATATTGGTCATGGGATTGGTGTGGTAGGAAGTATGCACGATGGTGCATGTCGTCCCACAGAAAATCAGGTGCGGTCATAGCTTCCATGATGTCTTCATCAGTTTGAAAGATGGGAAGGTTGGGAGGAAGAGGAGTATCGGAGGAGGTAGAGATATGAGACACCTGATTTGGAGGGGGAAGGTTCATGTGCATGTCGACATAAGGGGTGATAGCGGAGTGAACATATGAGTGAGTGAGCGAACTGGCGGTGGAAGGCACTAAGGGGTCGGGTGCCAGGAGACGCGGGGATGAGGAAAGGTAGAGAATAGTGGCTGAAGTTTCGGTCATTTCAGTAGCAGGAGGAGGAATGGTAATCGAGGGAGACATGGGGTTTGGTGGTAGGGAAGAAGGATGGTGGGCAAGCACGGCTTCAAATTGGCAATATGCGGCAAAAGAAGTGCGATATTCATCAAGGCGGGGGAAAAGATGGGTGTAATGTCCATGGAAATCGCACAAAGAACAAGGGTGATTGGTGCACAAGTGTTTAAGTTTAAGAAGAGAATTAGGTATGGTGACAGAGACTTCAGGGAGAGAAGATTCGAGAAATGTTTCATTGACCATGGTTTTGAGATGTGGTAATTCGGGAAAAGTATGGATAGCATGTCCGACAATATCACATAAAGCACACTGGATGGGATGCTTGGGAGGTCAAGGATGGGCAGAAGTTGTCGGAGTGGCTTTGTCCTTGGATGCCCCATTGCGAGCTTGGCTAGTGGTACCTGGCATGGTTGCCATAGGGAGTGGTTTCTGATGAGGGGACTGAGGTACAAGTGCAGCGGGAGAAGCCATGGGTATCGGTTGAACCGGGGTCAAAGAAATATAAGGTTTGGGTTGGCCAGGCAGAGTAGGGGCTGGGGGGTCTAGGTACCAGATGGGTATGCCCAAGGTCAAGTTGGGGAGGGATAGGGTAGCCAAGATAGGGATGGAATGAGCGCCAGGAGGGGGAGCAAGGAAAGGAATTTGACCAGCAGGGAAATGGCCAGGAGGAGTGTTCGGGGAAGGAGATTTTGAAGGAAGAAGGTGGGATAGAGAGGGAAAAGGGCTAGGAGCTGGTGGAGTTGGGTGAGGGTGTGTTTTCTTTCTAGCCAGGATGGGCTGTGCAAGGTCAGCCCATGAATATTGCATCATGCAAACATTCACCATGCTAAGATCGGGTACGAGAGGAAGGTCTAAAAAGGTTCCAAGAAAGGAGGAGTCTTTATAGACACCAGGGGAAACACTGGTGAAAGAATCAACAGTTGGTTTATTGGTGACAGTAGAGATGGTGGACTCAGGGGAGGTCTGAGATTTCGGTTCATGGTATGTCAACTAGTCAATGGTGACAATCTTGCCATTATGAGGGAAGAGAATTTTGCAGTAGACTGTGGATGGGACGGCACACATGGCATAGGTGTAACTATGCCACAAAAGAATGTTGTAGTCAAGAGGGGCGTCGATAACTTCAACGTCGACACAAATAGTTTTTCTTAGGACAATTACGAAAGAGGCCAGTGAGCTGGGAGGTATGGCCATCCCACGCACCAAGGGTGATTGTGGAAGGGGCCAGCTCAGGGGATCCAAGTTGTTTCCAAACCGAAGTAGACATCACACAGGTGGATTCCCCCTCATCAATAATACACCGAGCGACAGTCGCATTTCAGATTTTGACTGGGAATTGGAAAGCAAAAGAAGGAGGAAGAGGGGGAGGGTCTGACTGACAGGCAGCGAAAATAATCAATTGGTCATCAGCAGGATCTACAACGCCCACGGTAGATAGTAGAGTCTTATTTTGAGAAGGACATGACTGGAGGAGTTCCAGTGTTGAAATGGCAGTAGGAGAGTGTGCCAGACCATCTACTATACTGTATGACTGGGCAGCCCGACCAAAGGCAGTATTTCGGCGTAGTGGTCCCTAAGGAGTCTTGGGATGAACCTTAGCTTTGGGCGGAGGGAGTTGCAAGGGACCATTGGGTGTTGATAGAGGCTCTGGAGGACCTGAAGATGGAGACTCAGAGGCAGACGGAATGAGAGGTGTGGAATATTGACGGGATCGAGTTTGAAGGTTGAGGTCAACAATGAGAGGTGGGTCAAAGGCCATCACGAGAATTTGGTAATCAGAGGAACCAAAAGGGGAAGGTTGAGTGGTTACTAGGGCATGAGGGGGTTGAGTGGCCACAAATATTTGTTGAGGGATAGGATTGGTAAACACAGCGGGTTGAGAAGTAGCTGGGGTAGGAGAGACAGTAGGGGAGGAATGTTGTTCCCGCACAGTGGCCTGAGAGTCCCACATCTGCCGCATTTGTGGTAATAAGGGACAATCGTGAGTGTAATGACCATAAACACCGCAACACGAACATGGCTTATTGGTGTGAAGTGGCTTGTTCAGCTTGGGATGAGAAACTTGTGGCTAGGTAGCAGTGTGAGGATCAATACTTGAAGGATTGGGTCCACGATTACCAGGGGCAGATTGATTGCCTTTCCTCTTTCTTTGAGAAGGAAGAAAATTAGGTGCCCCCTACTGTGCCAAGAATTGCCCTGGAGGGAGTAGTAAGTGTGGTTGCATGGGTGGACAAGGCAAGGGAGTGGGAGGTCCAAATGCTGGAGGAGCTGGGATACCAGGTTATGGATACGGATAAGGGGTAGGGTGGGTAGCAGTGAGGTAAGCAGGAGGGTGGGCAAAAGGAGGAGGCATGCCGTATCCAAAATACATGTTACCTGGAGGGGAAAAAGTGCCGGAGGGGCTGGCCCCCGGAGGGAAATCATGGCCCGGAAGAGGTTGGGCAGAGATATGTGAGAGGGCTCCAACGATACCGTCGGCAGAGTGAGATGCCCCCGAGGCATTAGGGCCACCGGGCTTGGGAAGGTTAGGAAGGACGATATAAACATAACCAGATTGGGCGTAGATAAGGTCATATTTCAAGGCTATTTGGAGGGCGGCTTCTTCTATTTGGGGAAAATGGGATGCGAAATCTTTGCCAATGGGAGGTAAGAGAGAGTGAAGGAACCAGTCCATGTAAACCTGATCTTCAAAGGGGGGAGTGCGACACAAGCTTCGTCTTCACCACCATTCCTGGACATGAGCAGAAAGGCGGGTCGAAGAGGATTGATGGAAAGAAGTTAAGAGTTCAGTGCCAGTGTCGTATCGGAGAGGGAGCTAGAAATAGGATAAAAAGGCTTGGGCAATGGTCTCAAAGGTGGTATGGGAAGAGGTGGCTTGATCAACATACCATTTGGAAGCTTCACTGGTAAGCGTGTGCTGGAACAGATGAAGACGGATGGAGTCATCAGTGATGGAATTGGAGGAACACCACATGTGGAAAGATCGGATATGGTTAGAGGGATCTTCACTAGCAAGGCCTTCGAACTTGGGAATGTCGGAGGGGAGCTTGGTTGGCATAGTAGGACAACTAACATCGTGGAGAATAGGATCATTAATCAGCTGATTGAAATCGGGGAGACTGAGGCCGGCCATGTAAGGGAGTAATGGGGTAGTTGACGTAGGTCCCGTAGTGGTTCCACTGGAAATGGACCCAGTGGTAGAATTGGGGTTAGGGCTAGGCCCTGAACTAGACATAGTGGAGGTAAAAGAGGGAGAACCAGAAGTAGTGGGAGAACCCAAACAATCAGAAGAAGATTCAGAGTGCGGACTCAGGGGAGGACTTACTCGAGGATGACGGGAAGGAGGAATTTGATCGATTGGAAACTAAGGGTAAAGGCCAAGAAGTCTTCGGGAGTAGTGCCTTGGGGGCGCAATGATGACAGGAAAAAGAAAAACCGACAAGGGCAGGGAGGGATAAAATCAAGTGAGGTCAAGGGAAGAGAGGTGTAGTGACAATTGATTTTCAAGTCTTTGCTAGGCGGTGTTAACCAGGCTCTTCTTCACTTAGGGTTAGTGTGTGGCATGCGTTAATTTTAATTGTTAGACGTTTTGAGAGTAAAAGAAAAAGTGTGCTGTGTAACTGAAAATAAATCTGCAGTAAATAAAATGAAAATAACATAAAATTAATAGCTACTAATGCATCAATTTAACCCAAGAAGGTGGGTCGCTCAAAACTAGTCTATAAGCAGGAAAAACTAAGTCAAGCACGAAAAAAGGAGGCCAATAGATCTAATGTCAGGGAGGACTGGGATCTAAAGAAAAAATCTGCTGAAAAGTGGTGCAGAGAACAAAAAATAGGCAGAGGCAAGGTTTCTACTAAAAAGGAGGAGATCAGCTAAAAATGGAAGAGACAAAGCGGTGGCCGTGGAAATGAACCCAAACAAAACGATATGAGGTGATTTGAGAGGGAGAAGAGCTGATCTAAAGGGATCTGAAAAGGAGGTATCAGATCGGAGAAAAATAAGGCTGAAACTCGGAAAATTCAGACTTCTGAAACAACAAATACTCTCCCACAAAAAGTGGAGGGTACTAGAGCCCTAAGGGGCAAGATTCCCTCTTATTTGAGTGAAGCATATCAGAAACAGGTCTAAACAAGCAGAGATGGAGGCTAGAAAACCCTGACAGAAGCTTCAGACAAACCCAGAAAAAGTGCGGAAAAAATGCAGGTCGCAGGTTCTGACCTGTTTTCAGTCCAGGTCATAGGTTTGGGGCATAAAAGTGCATCCTCAAGCTCAGGTCGCACTTTTTGGGCCAACAAGTGTGACCTGCAGATCCGACTCTCTCGGCGGCAGATTTTAGAAAAATTTGTCGTCTCAGCTGCGGCGGATGTCTGTCACCTATGTAATAAGGCCAGAAACACATGGAATTTAAAAATTTGACTGTTTTAGGGTTTTAGAGGTGAAAAGCACCATAAAAATAGGAAAAATAGGAAACTGAAGAGAAACCCTAGGATCGGAAACAACTAGATATGCAAGAATAGATAAAACGACAGTGGTCGTAAAATAAAACCCGTGTGGAGTCGCCAATTGTTAGTATGAATCTTTCGTTGTAAAAGATCACTTTAGCTACGCATAACAAATAGCCCTAACATCAATTATGGCTGCAAAATATCTTTAAGTCTGCTGCACAAATTCAGATCTAAGCACAAAAAGACATTAAGAAGATAAAATATAATATGGCTCCATGCATCCAATAGACAAGACAAGAACAAAGTGTTTAAAAGAATGATTTGTATTATATTAAAGAATGGGGCACTTGAGAGGAAAACAAGAAAGGTGTTTTCTGGTTCTCCTCAATGGGATGGGTTCTTGAAATTCCTCAGTGTTTCAGATCTAAAATTCCTCTCTCTTATTGTGGTAGAAAACCCTGACAAACATAGAACTCAATGGGAGCTCATAAAGCAAAAATGAAAAATGGTGACCAAGAATAGATCCAGTGTGATCTAATGCAATGAAGGTGACTAATGAATGGGGAAAACCCTTCTATTTATAACAAAATATTGGGGTGTTCTAGAACTCGGTGCATGAATAAAATATTATTAAGAAAATTCTAGAATCACCCTTTAGGAATATTTTATTATATTTGTTGTAGGGAAAAGGTCTTTTGACTTGGGTCAATTCCTTTATTTATAAACAATAAATAAATAAATGATTTATTCATTATTTTAGGGACATTGTTTAGGGAAAATCACCCTAGAGGTTTGTTGGGCTTAAACCTCCCTGAGCGGGGGCATGCTACTTAAGAGGTAGAGCAAAACCTCTATAAGTACGTTATACGGGGAGAGGCGCGGTAAAGCAATACTGTATGAAATGTAGTATGCGAGGAGCGAGAACAAACTCTCCATATGATTGGAAGAGATAACCAACCGGGGGAGAACTGACAAGTGAAACATGGTAAAGGCTAAACCTAGGTCAAAACTAAAACCATCCCAAATGTAGGAGATATATATAAGTAAATGTGCTTTGTTCAAGGGCGACAAACTGACTCTGTACTGCCATCAAAACAACGAAGATACATCCCGTTCCCGCTCTTTTTGTTATATTTGATTTTTTTGTCTTTTTCATATAATAAGCTTGAAAAAGAATAAAAGAATGCTATGGTACAATGGATAGAACGAGTATCAAAAAATCAGATGCACTAGTTCCTGGAATTGGAACGATCCTATGCTCAATGCAAGGTGGCGGAAACTGGTAAGCGATACTCAAAGGAATGTTCCATCCATGGGTAAAAGGGTGTCAAGTCGCGATAGCTAAGTGCATACAATGGTTAACTTGTATAGAGAGTCAAGGTCAAAAGTTGGCTTAAACACTGAGTCCAAATGAAGCCGGCTAAAGGCCAGGATAAACAAGTAGCCAATATGCAATGCAGTAATACAACTTAACGACACCAGGGAGCCTCTAGGGTAAAAGCCAGAAAAAATGATAGTGATGAAGAAGAAGAATGAAGCTTCAACACATAATACATGGCGGGACTAAAGAGGACTCCCGAGCCTACATAAAACGCAGCATGGGCAACAAGTGATAGCGAAGAACTAACTAGGAAGCCCATGTAAAGGAAGGCTCTACCATCAAGTCATGATTAAATAATCGGCGAGTGAAATGGGTGTAATACTCATGACCTGATGGGATCAACCCTAAGGCAAGTGATCAGTATGGAGGCTAGTATGCAAGATGCAACGGAGAGTGATTTCCCTAACCTATATGCCAGTGAAGATCATATACCTGTCGTGACGAGTCAGTAATCATGGATCAAAAACTGGGAAAAATCTCAAAATCGTCAAAATGTACCTGAAAACATACCAAACTGGGCACTTCCAAGCATCCGGGTTATGCAGCTTAAGATAGATCGAAAAATTAAGCATAACAATTTTTTGTGAAAATTTTCAACTTTTTAGTCATAAATAGACAAGTTACCTCATATTTGGTTCATTATTGCATTGCTGATTTGGAAAAAGTGCTCTGGAGCAAAAAAATTCTTTCGTCAAATCAGGAACAACCGACCGTCGAATCGCACTGAAATTTCAGGTAGGCTCCTCAATCATCCTTGCAAATCATTTTGTCCATTTAGAATTTAAAATTTAGTGAATTTTACCATTAAAACCCTTGCTAAAAAATGCGGACTTGTGCATACGCGGGTTCATAACAGGCAAGTCGCGTATACACGCGACTGTGCAAAGAAAAAGTCCCGTATGCGCATGTCCGAAACTTAAAATGCGTGGCTAATGCATGATTTAATGAAATTTGACAGGATGACAATCTCATGGAGAGAACGTGAGCATAGGGCAATTGATCAAGAGGTCATGCAAGATCGAGCAGCGCAAAATATCCTTCGGAATTGCGGATTGTTCAAATTCTTCAAAATGCCAAATATGAAAAGCAATCTCTACACGGGTTCTACGAGATTAAAAATTGTATTTTTTCTTTTCAAATAGAAAACTCACACTCACAAAAACTATGAAATTGACTAAATGTTTAAATGCACCTAATGCAAATCACTACAAGCATGCAAATCCTAAGATGCAAAATCTCCTAAAGCAGAGTGAAATTTCCCAAAAGTCCTTCAGTTTTAACTCTTCTTGGTTGTCCAGAAAGCTAGTTCCCGAAATCAAGAACTCTTAATATGAAGACACCAAAAACACTTAAAATCAAGAGGAAGAAATCAATGACAACTCCTCCCCAAAATCAAGTCAAAAACCAAAAGCAAGAAACCTCACAAAAACTTCAAAAGATATAGCAAAACGAAAACAAAAATGCAACAACAAAAGAAAATAACAAGACAAAATGTTTTTTGAGCCTTTGAAATGCAAAAACAAAAAGCAAAGCAAATGTTTTTTGAGCTTTTTAGTTTTATAAAGAAAGAGCTCGAAAAGACCAAGCAAAACTATCAAAATCCAAACCAAACAAGAGTGAATTTCAAGCACAAACTTCAACAATGCTCCAAACCTTATAAAGCTAACTAGTAGCAAGATCAATAAGAGCAAAAGAAGACAAGAAAACTCAGCCACTCATCCTAGAAGAATAGTATAAACTTGCCGCAAACAAAAACTTCGAAGAAGCAAGAAAAACTCTTCAAAAGTTGCAACAAGACCTAGCCTACTGAACTCAAGAAAACCAATCAAGAAATGAGCAAAAATCGTAGTGCCAAGCAAAACACAAAGACAGGAAAGAGTAAATGAGCAGGAGCTCACTGTTCTGATAAAGCAGAACAGCCAAGAATGCTCAGAAAGCTATCTTGGTACTCAAACCAGAAGTGCCAGCACCAGAAACAACACTTTGCCAAAAAGACTAGTTTTCAATCAAACGAAAGAGAGAAAAGACCAAAGACCACCTTCTTCACAATCCAGAGAGTACAAAGACACTGTAGGAATAGGTCTCCACAGCCAGAAAGGACTAAAAAGTCAAGAAATCCAAAAATTCAAAATCTGCCTAGGTATATGCTACTTCACAGTTTAGCAACAAGCGTGCATACGCGACTGTGCTAAAGGAAACACGCGTATACGCGAGTCCCTTTAGACAAACTTGCGTGTATACGCGACTGTGTGCAGAAAAAAGCGCGTATATAAAGGTAAATAATGAAAAAACAAAAAGGATCAAGCCTGGATAAGAAACCAGGACTTCAGTCTGACTGAGAAAGAGTAAACTGGACTGCAAATAGAAGTTAAAACTGTTGGAAACCTATCAAACAGCTGAAACCACCCAAGAGGGGAATCACAAGAATGCGATCCCCAGCGGAGTCGCCAGTTCTGGTTCGGGGAAAATCACCCTAGAGGTTTGTTGGGCTTAAACCTCCACAGAGCAGGGCATGCTACTTAAGAAGGACTCACACAACCATACATGTTCATGAAAAACTAAATAGAGTAGATTGAGGAAGTTACCCGTAGGTCCTACGGTTGAAGCAGATCCCGCGGGGTCCAAACCCCCAGCAACCCTTCTTCCTTCTTAACCTGAAAGACAAGAAGAAACAAGCACGAAGAACTGGTTGTACAGCATATATCTACTCTAAATGTTAGTGAAATTCATATAAAACATTAAATAAACCATAATGAATGCTTAAATAACAATTTTCTCATATATGTAAGCAGACACTAACACGTATATTTCGGGAACAAGATGGTACTTCTATATTATAAATAGCATGTACAGAAATAACGAGTGGAGAGATCACCTGAATCCTTCCACGATCTTCGAGCAGACCGTCGTCCGGATCCGTCCTGCCCTTGCCTCGCTAAGATTCCTTCCAAACTGGTGCATACGAGATGACATATAGGGAGATGAGCATCTCAAGGAAACAAGGGTTTCCTGTAATGAACTGGGAAAGTGCAGGAGGCACGGGGAATCGGACTTGGATAGGGAATACCAACAGAGTATAATATCAATAAATTCTCTCTCTCCCTTAGGCCATACACATGAGGGGTTTTTATACTCCCTCCAAGTAGTTTCAACAGTTGGAAACAGTTGGCCACGTGCTGGGGTGGTTGAACTACCTGAGTAACCATCAACCCAGCCCGAAAATAGGGAATTTTTATATATATTTTCATAATTTTAATGGCATACGCGAAAAAGTGTAGCTGGACTCGCATATACACGCGGAAAAGTACGGGCATAGTCGCGTATGGGGATTTTTACACTGTTTTTAAGTGAATTTGTCCAAGTCTGTAGGAATGGGTGCCCAAAACCATCAAAGAAATCATGAATCATGTGAAAGTGAGAAATGATGCTATAACGAGACATGATGAGAATATAATTAAATAAATAATGATTTATTTAATTATTTAAAAATGATTTAGTCAAATTTAACTAGGAATATTATTTAAATAATGATTTGAAT